>PVIR01001862.1:0-112666 GCA_004026965.1 Petromus typicus | reverse complement strand
TGGAGACCCACACCCAGCAGCAACCAGTACCACATACCACAGTGCCGGGTGTGGTGGCTCACGCCTGTAATCCCAGCACTCGGGAGGCAGAGGCAGGAGGATTGTGATGTGAGTTGGAGGCTGAGCTCAGGGCCAGCCTGAACCACAAAGCGAGACCCTGTCTCAAAAAACCTAAAAAAAAAAAAAAAAAAAAAAAAAACCAAAAAAAAAAAAAAAAAAAAAAAAAGTCCCAGATATCCAAAAAAAGACTGAAATACTGAAAGCAGTCAAGAAAAGAAAACAGTTACATTCCAAGGGAAGCCCGTCAGGATCACAGCAGAATTCTCAACTCAAACACTCAATGCAAGAAGATACTAGAGTGAAGTGTTTCAAGTCCTAAAAGAAAACAACTTCCAACCCAGACTGATGTATCCTGCAAAACTATCCTTCAAAATTGATGGGGAAATAAGATACTTCCATGACAAAGTACACCAGAAAAACACAAATACAAAAGCTGTGCTCCAAAACATCCTAAGGTACATTTTGGAGAAAAATAAGAAAAGTTACAAATCCATGAAACCTAACCGACTTAACCCATGGGACAAACAAGAAACTGATGGGAAAAAGGCAAAAGTAGAATAACAGAGCCAAGAACAGGAAAACATGGCAGCACTAAATTTGCCTATATCAGTTATAACCATTAATATCAATGGACTCAACGCGCCAATTAAGAGGTACAGACTGGCAGAGTGGATCAAAAAATAAGATCCTACAATCTGCTGCATACAAGAAACGCACCTAATTCAGAAAGAAACCCAAGGACTGAAAGTAAAGGCATGGAAAACAATACTTCATGAGACAGGAAACACCAAGAAAGCAGGAGTGGCGATTTTATTTGCAGACAGAACAGACTTCAAGCCAAAACTGATAGAGAGAGATAAAGATGGACACTATCTTTCAATACAGGGGAAAATCCAAGAGACAGAAATCACAATCTTAAATATCTATTCCCCAAATTCTAATGCACACAACTATATAAAACAAACATCAACAGACTTGAAAAACCAGATAAACTCCAATACAATAATAGTAGGGGACCTCAACAACCCAATGTCACAAAGAGACAGATCGACTGGACAAAAACTCAGTAAGGAAATACATGAGCCAACCAGCAACTTCAGCTAATGGACTTAATAGATGCCTACAGAGTATTTCACCCCACAAAGTCAGAATTGACATTCTTCTCAGCTGCTCATGGATCATTTTCCAAAATAGACCAGGTGCTCATTCATAGAACAGGTTTAAGCAAATATAAAGGGATTGAAGTTTTCACTTGTATACTGTCGGACCATAGTGTCCTGAAATTAGAGCTGAATAGCAAAGGAAAGCCCAGGATCCCCACAAACACATGGAAACTGAACAATACTCTCCTGACCAACCAATGGGCCACAGAAGAAATTAGAGAAGAAATTGAACAGTTCTTTTTTTTATTTTTTTTAGGTTTTTTTGAGACAGGGTCTCACTTTGTGGTTCAGGCTGGCCCTGAGCTCAGCCTCAAACTCACATCACAGCAATCCTCCTGCCTCTGCCTCCCGAGTGCTGGGATTACAGGCGTGAGCCACCACGCCCGGCACTTAGTTCTTAAAACTAAATGATAACCCCAGTACAACATATAGAAATTTATGGGACACAATGAAAGCAGTTCTACAAGGAAAATTCATAGCAGTGAAGGCCTACATCCAGAAAAAGGAGCAAGCTCAAATAAACAATTGAATGCTGAATCTGAAGCGACTAGAAAGAGAGGAGCAAAACAAACCCAAAGCTCACACTAGGCAAGAGACTGTAAGGATCAGGGCAGAAATTAATGCAATGGAAACTAAGAAGACAATACAAAAAAATCAAGAGTTGGTTCTTTGAAAGGATAAACAAATTTGATAGACCCTTGACAACCTTATTAAACAAAGGAAGGAAAAGGGTCATATCTATGCTATTAGGAATGAGAATGGAGAAATTATTACCGATCCAGAGGAAGTCCAGAGGATAATAAACACCTACTTTGAAAGTTTATACTTTAATAAAATGGAAAATGTAGAAGAAATGGATAGATTTCTAGACACATATGAACTCCCAAAGCTGAATGAAGAAGATATAGAAATGTTAAATACCCCAATATCAATCTGTGAAATTGAAAATGTAATTAAAAACTTGCCAACAAAGAAAAGCCCTGGACGTGATGGTTTTACTGCTGAATTCTATAAAACTTTTAAAGAAGAGTTAGTGCCTCTACTTCTGAAACTTTTTAATGAAATTGAAAGAGAAGCAGTACTCACAAACTCTTTCCTGGAAGCAACCATTACCCTGATTCCAAAAGCAGAGAAAGACCCAGCCAAAAAAGAGAACTACAGGCCAATCTCCTTAATGAACATCGATGCCAAAATCCTCAATAAGATCCTGGCAAACAGAATACAGAGAATTATCAAAAAGATTATACACCCTGACCAAGTTGGATTCATCCCAGGTATGCAAGGATGGTTCAACATATGTAAATCAATGAATGTTATACATTCCATTAACAGGCTCAAGGACAAAAACCATATGGTCATCTCAATTGACACAGAAAAAGCATTTGACAAAATACAACACCCATTTATCTTCAAAACCCTTCAGAAGGTCTGAATAGATGGTCTGTATCTCAAACTAATAAAAGCTATCTATGAGAAACCATCAATCAGCATCATACTGAATGGTCAAAAATTGAAACCTTTTACACTAAGATCAGGAACAAGACAAGGATGTCCTCTCTCACCACTCCTGTTCAATATAGTTCTGGAAATATTAGCCATAGCAATTAGGCAAGAGAAAAAAATAAAAGGAATAAAGATAGGAAGAGAAGAAGTTAAATTGTCATTATTTGCTGACGACCTGATACTCTACCTAGAGGATCCTAAAAACTCAATTAAAAAACTGCTGGACCTAATCCACAAATTTAGCCATGTAGCTGGTTACAAGGTCAACATTCAAAAATCAATAGCCTTTGTATACACAAACAGTAGACCCACTGAGATAGAAATTGGGGAATCAGTCCCTTTCACAATAGCATCCCCCAAAATAAAATATCTAGGACTCAATCTAATAAAGGAGGTGAAAGAGCTCTACTCTGAAAACTATAGCACTCTGAAAAAGGAGATAGAAGATGATATCAAAAAATGGAAAGACATACCTTGCTCCTGGCTAGGAAGAACCAATATCCTCAAAATGGCTATACTTCCAAAGCTACTATATAGACTCAACACAATTCCGATTGAAATCCCAACAGCATATTTCACAGATCTAGAGAAAAAAAAATCCAAACTTTCATCCTGAACCACAAAAGACCTAAAATAGCCAATGTAATTCCAAGCAACAGGGACATGGTGGGGAGTATTACAACTCCGAACCTCAAACTATACTATAAAGCCACCGTGATAAAAAAAACTGCATGGTACTGGCAAAGTAACAGACCTGAGGATCAATGGAGTAGACTAGAAGATCCAGAAACTACTCCAGATACACTGAGCCACCTCATCTTTGACAAATGAGCCAAAAATCCTCAATGGAGGAAAGATAGCCTCTTTAACAAGTGGTGCTGGAAAAACTGGGCTTTTGCTTGCCAAACACTAAAACTAGACCTTGCTCTTTAACCGTGTACCAAGCTAAAATCAAAGTGGATAAGAGACCTAAATATTAAAACAGACACTCTAAACCTGCTGCAAAATAGGTTAGGTAAAAGTCTTGAAGACACTGACTTATGGAAAGATTCGTTGAACAAAACCTCTATAGCACAGGAATTGGCAGAAGAAATCAGCAAATGGGACCTCATTCTTTAAAAAAGCTTCTGCATAACAAAGGAAACCACCACAGAGCAAAAAGGCAACCAACAATGTGGGAAAAAATATTTATCAGCTGTTCCTCAGAAAAAGAGTTACTATCTAGAATATATAAAGAGCTCCAAAAAAAAATCAGCCCACCCAAATTTAAAGACCCAATTCAAAAATGGGCATCTGAAATGAACAGATACTTTTCAGAGGAAGAAGTAAGAGCAGCTAAGAAGCATGTGAAGAAATGCTCAACATCATTAGTGATACGAGAGATGCAGATGAAATTAACACTGAGATTTCATCTCACTCCACATAGAATGGCTGGCATTTCAGAATCAGCCAGAGGCAAATGTTGGCTAGGCTGCGGAGAAGAAGGAACCCTTCTCCACTGTTGGTGGGACTGTAGACTTGTACAACCCCTGTGGAGATCAGTTTGCAGATTCCTCAAAAAGCTAGGATTGGAGGTCCCACTTCAGCCGGCCATTGCCCTGCTAGGTATATACACAAAAGAATTAAAAGACTCATATCAGGGCCGGGGAGTTAGCTCAGTGGTTCTGGCACCTGTCTTGCAAGCACAAGGGCCCGGGTTCGATTCCCCAGTAACCGCATACAATACTGGGGGTGAAGCCTCATGCCCAGCAGCAATCAGTACCACAAACCACAGTGCCAGGGGTGGTGGCTCACTCCAGTAATCCCACAACTTGGGAGGCAGAAGCAGGAGGATTGCTGTGACATGAGTTTGAGGTGGATCTCAGGGCCAGCCTGAACTACAAAGTGAGACCCTGTCTCCAAAAAAAACAAAACAAAAAACCCCCCAAAATAAAAAAAAACTCACTCATATCACAGTGACATATGTGCACCCATGTTTATAGCAGCTCAGTTTGTGATTGCTAAATCTTGGAAACAACCCAAATGTCCATCAACTGGAGACTGGATAAAAAAGCTGTGATTCTTCTACAGAATGGAGTATTACTCTGCCATAAAAAAGGATAAGTTTGAATCATTTATACTTAAATGGACATACCTTGAGGATATCCTCATAAGTGAAATAAATAGGTCACAGATTGGTAAATATCACATCTTTTCTCTGGTATGAGAAAATAAAAATGTAAATGAGTTCTAGAATTGTATGTTATATATTGTGAAATAGAAAATACTCAAAGTGTAATAGGGTGAAGGGGGAAAAATAAAGAGATTATATCAAAAAAGAAAGGAAACAAATTTTATGTATATAGGGTGTGGTAGGTTGGGTAGGGCTATGAGAAAAAATGAGAATTAAGTTGTGTCTCATAGTGGTACAAATACCCATTGTGGAGTGCAATTATGATGTGAATATGTAATGTACCAATAAAGATTTCAATTTTTTTTAAAAAAGAATGTTCTATTACTGCTTTCATTGCTTAACTCAACTCAGCATGCCACATGGGATAAGGGATTAGTTTGGCTAAGAGAACATGGCAATGAGCTCATAATGTACATGCAACTTGTACTTTCGTTAGGTGGCATCTTTCTGTGTGGAAAGAAGTGTGGGGAGGAGCATTTGCATTGCATTTCCCTGCCAAATTCAGAGGTGAGTTAAATGTTTGAGTTGAGTCACTGAATTTCTTAGTGGGCACTTATTAGCTGTGCTATTTTAAATGTGTTGGTCTATTTTCGTGTGTTAGTTTCCTCATCTGCAAAATAGCAATTATGGTTATAGATGCATGTTTATTAGCACATTATTTGGTTCACCATAAAGCTGCAAGAGTCTAGCTCTAATTGTGATCTCAATTCATTGTTATTACAGGAAAAGAACCATTCAGCTGTACTGAGGGAAACAAAAGCTTAGAAGGCCCTGTACAAAATCTCAGGCACTACAGAGATAAGAGACTAAGAACTGGGTCACAAAGAGTTAAGTTTTCATGGGAGGACATTGATATGATGATTCTTGACGAGGGAGTGATCTGCACTTCAGGGAAGACAAGAACTGCATTAGGCAGTGCTGGAAAGCAAAGGAAAATGAATGAGGTGGACCGGAGAAGAAGAGATGAGAAGGCAATACTTATGATTTGAGTCAACTGACCAGAAGAAGAATGCACAAAAGTTAGCTCAGTGGTTCCGGGGAATAAGCTCAGTGGTTCTGGCACCTGTCTTGCAAGCACAAGGGCCTGGGTTTGATTCCCCGGTATCCACATACAATACTGGGTGTGAAGACTCATGCCCAGCAGCAATCAGTACCATATACCACAGTGCCGGGCGTGGTGGCTCACTCCTATAATCCCACCACTTGGGAGGCAGAGGCAGGAGGATTGCTGTGATGTGAGTTAGAGGCTGAGCTTGGGGCCAGCCTGAACCACAAAGTGAGACCCTGTCTCAAAAAAACCAACAAAAACAAAAACAAAAAAACCAAATGTTTAAACAGACAAATATTGAGGCCCGAGATGTAGCTCAGTGGAGCAGGGAAAGCCTGGCAAGCCCAAGGTCCTAGTTACCATTCCCAGATCCTGGGTTTGTGGAGCAAAGGTTTCCAGGGCTTTACGTGCAGGCCCAGCTCCATGGGAGGCTGAGGCATATGGAAGCTTGAGCCCAAGTGTCTGTGGCCAGTTTGGGTAAGAGTGAAAGACTATCTCAGAAGAGTAAGGAAATGAAATAAAGAGGAGAGAGGTCAACATTGGGGGATAAGCAATTTAGACTTGCAAATCTTCTGTAATGATGATGATGGATATACACCATAGATTCTTCAATGTACCTCAGCACCCTGGGGGCCCAGGCCTCCCATGAGCCATAATCTCTGCGCAGAAACCCTCTGTTCCAGCATAGCCCTTTACTGACTTTTGACTAGGCAGGTAGAAAGACTGGAGAGCAGACAGGAAAGGTGTGGAAACAGCGGTCAACACACCACAAGATGCTTCTGAAGAACAGAAAGCACTCGACCATGGCGAGATGCGTGCCAAGAGTGTGGGTGGTATGAAGCCCCAGAGCGAAATGGACATGACTGGACCTCTCACTTTAGCCCTCACTTCAGGGTGCTGGCTGGACTTTGCCGTTAAGCACACCAGACAGCTAACTCCCTCCTCCAACTTCCAGGGTCTTCTCCAAATCAAACATGGTAGAGGAATAGTTCATATCTTTACGAAGCAGGAGCCGCATTGTGCACTCCACCCCCATTCTCATGGCAATGTCACAGGGAAGAGCTGGGCGTGCTGAGCAGGCCTGCAACCCACACACTCAGGAGTCCGAGGCAGGAGGTTTCTAAGATCGAGCAGTGTATGTGCAACTTAGTGACTGAGAGAGACTCTGGCTCACATCAGACATGCAACAGCTGACTGATACATTGACCTGAGTGAGAAAGCCCTGGGTTCAATTCGCTGCACTGCAAAACTATAAAATAAAAGTAAGAATTCTTACTTCTCTACAGTGATAGTCCTGGTACTTTGCTCAGTGAGTTTCTCCCTGCTTTGGGTGGCATTAAAGGAAAAGACTTCCCACCCACGTTTCTTGGCAAGGATGAGTAGTTTCTCAAGGGCGATCACAGAACATTTGATAGTGCTGTTATCTTGCCCATTCAGGGGTGCAGGAATGCCCTACAAGGCCTTGGGTGGGGAAGCAAGGAGAAACTCTCAATCTGACTTTGGTGGGGTGTTCCCTTGTGTTTCGTGGAAGCTGCAGGACCCATGGACCAGATGGCTCTGTTGTTTCTCGGAAACTCACAGAAAGCGAGGTAGTGAGCAGAAGTTAGAGCACCCCCCTGGGCAGTCAGTGCATGTTCCAGTCAAGCCCTCCCAGCAGGGTCTTGGAAGGGTCCTGGTGCTGGGCAAAACCACTGCTCTGTACATAGAGATTCTCTGCTCTGCCAGCTACATTTCTGTGACTGGGGCCACACCTCGCCCCACCTTGAACAGGCATGTCCCCCTGGAGCAGCACAGTGAGGCCCAGTTTACCCACAGCAGAAGTGACCATGTGCCCGTGATGTAAAAGACACCACATGTTCCTGGGATAGTTTTGTAAGTTCACCGGCCTAGGCATGCTCCTTCAGAGATGTCACTTCCTGCAGGGGATTTCCCCCCCCCCCATGGTTGTGTTTACAGGTTGTTGCTTAGAAACTTCTACCATAAGCTGTTACCTCTACTGCAGGTGCAAAAGCAATTATGCTAAGACTTTAATGTGTTAGTGAAAAATAGAAAATTCATAACCCTCCAAAAAGAAAGAAAGAAATGTACAGAAACTGCCAGAACCTTCTGGCAACAAAACGGAACTCGAGTCAGAGGGTGAGGATGAAGAAAAGATAAGAGAGAGAATAGAAAGATAAGAGAGACAATGGGTGGGATCAGGAGGGCATCAGCACTCCGAAGGATGAAGACCCTAAGTTTATTCTCAGTGTTCCTTTTATAATGCTCTTACTGTAGTAGCTACATGTAAAGATCACAAACAGTGGTTAAAAGTTCACAGAGATTACAATCAATAGGTAACAAGTTTAACATCAGTCTAATCAATGTCTATCACTCTAAGTCAAGGATATAAGACACAGAAAAATATCTTAGAAGTCAGAACACCCCACTAGCAGAAAAATATTTTTGAACAGCTTGGACGGCACTCCACCAACCACGTGGAACAGTTTTTGTTTTTCTCATGACCTTGAAAAGCCACAAGCTCAGTCCCCCTCCACACTCCTTTCTCAAGGAAATGTAGAGAGAAACCAAACCCATGATCCCTCATGAATGGAGAGGGAAAAGGTCAGTGCAGGTTTCCTGGCATCAGTGTATCTCATTAAAATCACCCAGGGCAGCTCCCCTCAGAGCAGGGCCCCTGTCTAATTTGGGACAGCACATTATTGCAGACCTCTGACTTAGGAATCCCACCATGCCAAGGGCTGCAAGAGATAACAAGCCTCTGGTATGAATGCCCTATACTGAACTGCTTCCCACATCTTCCCTTTTTAATTTTTTCAAATCAGGTCTATTTCCAAAGAGCTTGTGTTCCAAAATTTCAGCTTTCAGATGCACAAGCTACTTCATAAAAGATCTGATCAATATTGGTATGGCACACATTGTACGAATCAGCAATATAGCACTGGCAATAAGACCAAATCCTAGCTGTTTTACATTATCCCAAGATGGTATGTGCTCTTGCAATTGTGTCACAAATTCCTTAGCTGCTTGAGCCAATGTCAATTTGAGAGGTTCTTTCTATATCGTTAATTTCCTGATGAAGATGTTGTAGGTCTAAGGACTCATTTTCATGATGAAACACCTTGAAGGTGTTTCTTAATTTTGTCCCATAAATACACACTCTCATTATATTTTTTACTTGTAACACAAATCCAATCATATTTTGTATGACATGTAAATTTAAGATGTATTTTCATTCCCTGAATTTCCTCTCCTAAATATGTTATCATATCATATATGGCATTTAATTTTGCTTCCATTTTATAATCAATGTATTCTTGAGTTCCCAAAGCCTGTGTAATATTTTCAGACAAATTATTTACATAATGTGCTGTTTGAATTGACTGTGTCAGAGAAATAGCAGCTGCAGAAGCAGTAGCAATAGCCACTATTAGGACAATTATACCTGCTATTAACATCCCTACAAACCTCTTTGGCCTAGTTTACAACCCTTTTACTTCTTCCCAGACTTGAAGTCCACTATCTGGGTACCAAGGATCAGTTAAATTAACAGGTATCATAGCAAAAGTAGGTTGTCATACAATTACAATAGTCACTGGGTGTGGAAATGCTGTTACACAATTTGTCAAATCATAATTAACACAAGTAACTTCACACAGAATTACATTACGTCTTACATGAGGGTCACCCACCAACAGTGCAAAGGGTTCTGGACCACAGGCCTTTATTCTCCTCCAATCCCATTTATCTTGCTTTGGGTTTTTAACACCTTTCTTACAACGCTAGCAGCCAGTTTCCAAATTCCCTTTTGAAATATTTTTCCATTAGTAGTCCAGATTCCTATTCCAATTCCTGAGGCCCTATCGGCCCCTAATGTCCAATCATAAAAATTTTGAGTTGTGTTAGGAATTTTCCATGTATAAGCCACAGGCACATGACAGCATTGCTGTGTAATCTGATCACTAGAATATTTTTCATCTTTTCAACATGCCCTAATTCCCTGACGGTGAGGCATCAGCCACACAGCGTCCACATTGTCAGGGTACCAAAAAGTAATAGTCCACTGTGGAACATCATCTTTCCTTGATGACTTTAGAGCAACAGGGAAAAGGTTCAAACATCCAGGCTTTCTGTTCAAGGTGGATGCTGATAAGGGAAGCTTAGTAAAACATATGGGCACACCTTGAGATATTCCTGTATAATTATAACTAGGTATTAGAATGGGTGTTATACTTTCACCATATGTGGGGCCCACAATGTGGGTATCATTGGCATAAACTGGCAATTATTTTTCTCCCCAAAAACCGGATGTAACATTGGAGTATCTGGAATATAAGCTCAATAAGCAGGGGCAGTAACTGATGGCATTACAGCAAGATTTGCCAGCATAGCTAAAAATAAATTGAGTGGAGTCCTAGATTGCCCTGCACACTTTACAGTTCTTTTTGCTGTGGCAAGAAGGCATTGCAGCACAGGGTCTCTAGGATGATATTCCTTCTTCTTCTCCTTTTTCATCCTCTGGGTTGTTTCCAGCATCAGACGTCTCATCTTCTTCTCAAGCACAGCTGGTCCCCTTGTGCTGTACCAACCGCTCCAGGAGCTACTTTTGGCATCCTGCGGAAACACACAAACATGTCCTCATCCCCAAATAAGTACGGTGTAGGAACTGTGCCACTGGCCAGTTAAAGGATCTTTCCAAGTAACCTGTGCATAGGAAGAGACAGACTGAGGATTCCAGAAACGTTGTGCAACTGATCTTCCCCAATTATCAAGAATTAAAAAATTTAAAATAAATAAAGCTGTGACAAGTAATTTTCAGGTTTTAGAGGGTATAACTCCCCATTTTTTATTTTTTCTAACTGATGTTTAACTATTCCATGAGCTCATTCCATGATTCCTTGACCCTGTGGGTTATAAGGAATACCTGTGATATGGCGAATGCCTAATTGGGAGCAAAAATGTGAGCAATTTTTTCCTGTATATTTTGAGCCATTATCAGTTTTAATAATTTGAGGAATCCCAAGAATAGCAAAACAATGGAGACAGTGAACAATTACATATTTCCTGGATTCTCCTTGAAGAGGAGTAGCAATTAGAAACCCTGAAAAATTGTCAATGGTCACATGTACAAAATGAAGTTTTCTGAAGGAGGCAATATGAGTGAAATCCATTTGCCATAACTGATTTGATTTCAGACCTGAGGACTGACACAATAGTGCGGGACAGAGAGAAACTTTGGGCATGTGGAACATTGTTTTACAATTTGATGTGCTGCTTATCTGGGAATTCTAAACTGTAGTCCAAGACTGTTGCTATTCTGATGATGTATTGCATGAGATTATTCATCTAATTGAGTTTGAGAAAAAGCTACAAGTTTAGTTAAATGATCTACCTGGTCATTGCCACATGCTAGAGGTCCAGGGGGTCCTGTATGTGTTCTAAGATGTCCAAAAAAGCAAGGGGAAGTATGGCATCATATGAGTTTTTGAATTTGCAAAAATGTTTGTTGCACAGCAGAATTTATTGTACTGATAAAAGGCACAGTTTCTATAACCTGCATAGCTCTAACCACATAATGACTGTCAAAATATATATTAACAGCTTGCTGAGAAGTAAGCTACAGAACTTGTGGAATGGATAATAGCTCCACCTCCTGGGCAGAGGCAGCACCAGTGAACCAGTGAGAACTTTTACCTTGTATTTCATATGCAGCTCATCTTTTAGAAGACCCTTCAATAAAAACTAATAAAGCATCTTCTAAAGGTTGTGTAGAAACATTATGAGGAAAAAGAAAAGCATGTAAACTAGCAAATTGCATAAGCTTATCTGCAGGATAATGATTATAAATTTGTCCAGGATAATTCACCAGAGCAAGAGCCCAAGAATTACTATTCTGAAACAAGCACGATTGCTGGAGTTGAGAAAAGGGAACTCCTATAAAAGGAAGTTTCATACCCATGTACTTATGAGCCGAATCACGGAGTTCTTGTATTAAAAGTTGCCACCAGTTCATGATAAGGAGTCAAGACTCGAGCAGGGGACACAGAAAGATGAACCCACATTAGAGGTCCTTTTTGATAAAGTAACCCAGTGGGCGTATGAAAAGTAAGCAAAACATAAGCTCCCCAACTGGGAAAATAATCTAAATAATATACAACCTGAGGAGAAATAGCTTGTTTCACCTTTTGAAGGGCTTATTGCCCCTCAGGTTTCAAATATCTTAATGAGGTGGGAGACCGATCCCCCTTCAAAATGTCAAAAAGAGGCGTCATTTCAGCAGTCGATATTCTAAATAAGGTCTTATCAAATTAATGTCTCCTAAAAGTTTTTGAAAATCATTTAAAATTTTTAGATTATCTTTCCTCAGTTGCAGGGCTTGAGAGACAAATTTATAAGGACAAAGAGTACAACTAAGGTAAGAATAAGGGGCACAGCACTGCAGGTTTTCCAGCTGCAATAACAAGCCCTTTCTCTGTTAACCTTTTTTTCACAGAACCAAAGCATTCAGCAATATTCCTTCATCATGAGAAGCCAAAAGGATATCATCCATGTAATGGACAATATAAACCTTTGGGAAAAGTTTATGTGTTTCAACTAAAGCAGATACAAAAATTTCTGTCATAATGTAGGACTAATTGCAATACCTTGTGGTAACACTAATCAATGAAACTTTTTCATAGGCTCCTTAAAGTTAACAGAAGGCACACTAAAGGCAAAATGTTTACAGTCATTTGGGTGGAAAGGGATAGAGAAAATACAGTCTCTAAGATCTATCACAATCTTATAAGTATTGTCAGGTATAGCTGAAGGAGAAGGAAGTCCTGGTTGTAAGGCTCCCATGACCTCCATAGAGGCATATACCTTCCTTAAGTTCTGTAAAATTGCCACTGTCCTGATTTCTTTTTTACTATAAATATAGGAAAATTTCAAGGAGAGTTAGAGGGAACAACATGTCCCAGCAGCAGGTGTTCCTGTAGCAACTGCATGGGTGCTTTTATCTTTTCTTCTGAGAGGTGTCATTGATCAACCCATACAGGGTCCTGAGTTTTCCATATTATAACATCGGCATGAGCTACAGAAAGATCAATGGTCCCAACTAAAAACTTCCTGATCCCTAATGAGGTAGCCTACTTTCAGAGGAAGGAGGAGAAACCATTCCTTGATTATTTTTTCTTAATCCTTGAGCTGGTAATAAACCTTGATCCATCATTTGGTGAGTAACAGTGGAGCTGGGACTATAAAGATAAACACCTATTTGTTGCATAATATCACGACCCCACAGATTGATTGGAAGGCCTGGGATAACATAAGGCTGAAAAACACCACAATGTCCTCTGGCATCTTTCCATTCTAAACTGTCTGCTCTGAAGTGGGCTATTAGCCATTCCTATTCCTTGTACTTGGGAAATAGTAGGTTCAGCAGGCCAGATAGAAGGCCAATGTTGGGCAGCTATGACTGAGACTTATAAATACCTTTTAAAAGGTATTTATAAAGGTATGCCCTTTATGGTAAGAATAATTTCAGGACAATTTTGTTTTATAGATTGAACCCAGTAAACATTTGAGGAACTAAAACCATCTGAACCTCTAGTCTTATCTAAGGTTTTTCCATGTTTAATCAAGGGTAAAAGAACAAGCTGCACCATTCTCTGTCCCTTTTGAGTTGTAGAGATTACTGAGGGAGAATGAACGATTATTTTAATTTCTCCAGTATAATCATTATCAACCACTCCAGGTGCAATCAGTGACCCTTTCATAGTAATGCTACTTCTCCCTAAAACAAGTCCCACAGTCTCAGGTGGCAAAGGTCCATAAACTCCTGTGGATAAAGCTTGTATTCCCATTTCTCGGGTTAGAACAGTTTGCACTGAAACACAAAGATCAAGTCCTGCACTACCTCGGGTGGCACGATAGAGGTCCTGAATTGTCATTGTCCAGTGACATTCTTCCTTGGCTGAACTGCATTGTGCCCCCTGGAAGAAATTAGTCTTGAAGTGCCCCATAAGTTTGTTTTGGGACCTGAGGCTGGCCCCCCTTCCCATTTCCTGACTGAGGGGGCAGAGGATTGCCCAAGGTATCAGTTTTAGATCTATATTCATTTGCCCAATTCATTCCTTTCTTGCACAGTGGGCACACCCGTGAAGGGCAATTATTTTTATTTTTTCCAGTAGCCTTATTAGGGAATTGTTTTTCCTGATGACCCATTTGTCCACACCTGAAACAACTACCAGGAGGCCCCTTTATACACTGCTTTCCACGGGCCTGTTGAAATAGCACTTGCTTGACTGTTTTCCCTTGTAAAACTGCAGCTAAAGTAATGCCTTGCACATATGATGGTCCAGTGTCAAGAACAAAGTCTCACATAATCTGACAAAGTTCCTTTCTTTTTCCATGGCCTAATTGCAGCCTGACAAGCTGAATTTGCATTTTCATAAGCCAATTGTTTTACCAAAATAGTCCCTGCCTCATTGTCTACTATCAGCCTTTCTGATGCCTGCACAAATTGAGGGAGAAAATCCTGAAAAGGCTCATCTGGTTCTTGCCTTATTCACAACAAGTCTTTCGCTCCCTTTCCTGAAGCAGACAACTTTTTCCAGGCCTATTAGGCAGCAGTAGTAACTTGGCCATAAGCAAACTGAGGGTGTTCCATTTGTTCATCAGTACCCATACAGAGACCTTCTCTAGCCAACATTTCATAAGGGTGGGGGACAGGAGGGTTCTGATTTCTATTCTCCTCTGATAGCCAGTGGCATTCATCTAGGAATTCTGACTTCCATAACAGATAATTACGTCCACTCAGGCAGGCCCTAGCAATCGCCTTCCAGTCATTAGGTGTTAAGGCAATGTTGTCAGTCATGAATTCCAGGACCACACTAGTATAAGGAGTTGTAGGCCCGTATTGAGTACAAGCAAGTTTGAGTTCTTCAGCTGTTTAAAAGGAATAAAGCTGCATGTTCCCTTTCCCCAGCATCATTAAGAATTATTGCACAGGTTAAATGAAAACCATCAATAGTCTCACCTTGAGAAGCAGCTTGCTTTAGTGCTTTCTGCAAAGAAGAAAGTTGTGTTCCTTTTTTATGAAGTCCCTGTACAGGCACAGGGGCAAGGGGTACTTGTGAAACTAACTGTCCACGAGAAATATTTTTACTCAAAGAAATCATAGGCGGTGCATGAGGTTTAGAGCTGCTGAATTTTGGTTTTAAGAAAACAGGCTAAGAAGTAGCACGGCAACAGGAAGAAAAATGCAAAGTCAAGGCCCATAACTGTCATTCCATACCTTCCATTTTTTCCCTGAAGTCTTAGTTTTCTCTTGATTTTTCCTGTTCTTGTGCCAACATCAACCATTTCCTGTTCATTTTTGTTTGTAGCGGCTTCACAGGCTCCCTGAAAGCCTCCTTTGTTTCAGAGGAAGAACAATCAAATGGTTCATTATATTCTGTGTCCATGGCTACTTTTAAAGCCTCCCTACTTTTCAAATAAGGATTTGAAGCAGAATTTTCTTTATTATCAGCTGATCTTAACTTCTTAGTTTTTTCCTTACCTTCAGTAGATTCTCTTTCACTTTTCTCAGAAGGTTTGTCCACTGAAAGTGACTTCCCTTCTTTTGCATCTGTCCCTTTGTTTCTTTCCACTTCTGGTGACTCCCACTGTAGGCCCTCATGCTGAAGGTCTAAACAGTCCCAAATCAGATTCTACAATGAAAAAGTATCAACTGGGACCTTTCTTGGGCCATTAGCAGTATAATAATCATGCAATTTATCTTCTACCATTTGCCATGTTTCCAAGGTTACAGTCCTGTCCCAAGGGAACCAGGGACAAACCTCCTCCACAAATCCCCAAAATCGCTCCAACTGAGCATGTCCTACTTTAATTCCTCTAGCTTTAAGCATATTTTTAACACCTGTACAAAAAGTTTTTTACAGTTAGTTTGTCCCATTTTTATTACTCCCGACATTTATATTCACCCCCTTTTCACTTACTTGATCTGGCGACCTTATCTGCCGCTTCCCTGTGTTTGCTTGACAATCGTCCTCCTCTGGAGGCACTCTTAAACAGTTCTCCATTCTTTGAGCCACATGATTGGGCGCCTGCTGGCAACAAAGCAGAACTCGAATCGGAGGATGAGGATGAAGAAAAACTATAAGAGACACAAATATGGGATCGGGAGGGCCTCAGCACACTGAAAGCTGAAGGCGCCGAGTTTATTTTTTCTTGTCCTTTTATACAAACAGTCTTAACAATGAATATCCCTTGCCCTGACCTTCATTTGCTCACAACTGCTTTTATTTTCCGCCTATGCTTTGGTCTTAGTTGGTCAATATGGTAAACACCTGCACAGATCTTGTTGATGGGGGTTATACTTGTTATCGGTCAAACAAGTAAAAAACACCCCATTAGAAGAACCTTTTTGAACAGCTTGGACGACACCCCGCCAACCATCTGTAACAGTTTCTGTTTTTCTCATGACCTTGAAAAGCCACAAGCTCAGTCTCGCTCCATATTCCTTTCTCAAGGAAATGTAAAGAGAAACTAAACCGGTGACCCCTCATGAAGGGAGGGGTAAGGGTCAGTGTAAAGTTTAGGGAAGTTTTCTTGGTGCCAGCATGTCTGTGGCAAACACCCAGGGTAGCTCCTTTCAGAGCAGACACCCAGTCTAATTTGGGACAGCATCATTAGTGCAGACCCCTGACTCAGGAATCCCCCCAGGGTCAGGGCTGCAAAAGATATTAAGCCCCTGGTACAAAGGCCTTATACTGAACTGCTTCCCACATAAAGATAATAAAAAAAATATGAGTTCTACCTTGAAGGCAAAAGCCAAGCTTGGTTAGGATAGAATTCAGCTGTGCTCGCTTATCAAGATTCCTCCTTTGACCAAAGTCATACAAACAATACATAACTGCCTACCTCTCTGCATACTTCATGCAATCTGCGACTGATACAACTCCTATGTTTAGTCCCTCTACTGTTTATTATATAAATAACTGTATCTTGCAATAAAAGCAGAAGTGTTCTCTGAAATGCTTTCCTGAATCTGCCTGGTGACTGCACATTCATCCTACTGGTCCAAGTTTTCATTAACCCTCAAGCACAACCATACTACTTTGGTTCCTTCAGAGTGACAATGGACCTTCTATTACCTCTACAATAACACAGGCCATGGCAAAGGCTTAGGAAAAAGTCATCACTTCCATTCTAAACGGAAACCTTAGCCCTCCAAAATTATCAAGAGCGACATCCAGATCTGGCTCCAATTATTGGCAAAATATTTCCAGGAAGTTTGAAACCTACCACATCTAAGATAAATATGACTCCATTTGAAAGGTTATTCAAGAGGCTTTTCCTGTCTTCTAATGTAGCAGCAGACTGAGAAATAAAGAGACTCTTACACTATCTTATTATTGGCTATATTCAAAAGGCTATCCAACTGTAACCGAACAAAGTCCTGCCAGCTCCTAAACCAAGTTGACCACATAGGATCCACTGTGCACAAAAGTGCTTATGAAAGTTTAAGAAGAGGAAACTCCTGCAAAACAATTAAAACTGAAACAGAAAGGCTACTTCCTAGTGTCCCTTACAACATCCACTGCAGTACTGGTACAGAGATCAACAGCTAGACTCACCTCTTTAGAATAAACCTAGATGCACCTGATGAAAAACACTGAACAAGAAAACTGCTCCCATGAAACTCTGACAACACTGAGAATCCACCTCAAAAAGCACAACCCAATTGTGCTCTAGCTCAGATGAGTCACTAATGACCCCAGACCTACCTCAGCTGAAATGAGCACTGGTAGTCTATCTGGTATCCCACTTTGCCATGTTTTTTCCTCTACTGGAATTGTGGATATCTCACCTAATCTTACTCATACTTGAACTCTATACTCCTAACCAAATAGTAAGGAACATCCAGAATCAATTAATTTTTACAGCTAATTGGGAAATAATGTATTTTAGAGCTACAAACTGAGGCTAATATGAAAACTGATCTAGAATTAAGCCACTAGTTCCCTAGTTTTATGTTTACTTTGTAGGAACTTATTTAAATAAATGCAGAAAAGGATTATTAGATTAGACATATGCTTTCCTCATACAAGAAACAATCATAAACAACTCTGCTGAATTTTTTTGAATTCTATAAAACTACAGGACATGCCTTAACAAAAAATCTAAAAATAAGTGAAATAATACATTTTCAGTATGAGATCTCATTCATAAAAATTAGATGCAATTTAGACCCAATCAAAATAGCATACCAATGAGGAAGACCACATCACAAAGGCAGATCAATAGGAAAAGTTGTAAGTTTTCAAGGTTTTGAGAAGAAATGACCTTGTGACCAGTGAATCAAGTTATGCATAGCATTAGTTAATGCTAACTTAAGCCATAAAATATCCACTCACAATATTTATCACATATATCAAACAATGAGTAGTTGACTATAATACTGGTAACAACTTATGAATATAATACTAAATTGACAGAAGTAAAATAACATAAACACTCACCAGTTCTAAAATAGTCATGAAGACAGGGGAGACAGTAATATCTTATTTTGTTGATCACATATAAAATTGTTTTCATTTCTACATGTGGAATATGGCATTCTTTTGATACATTCCATAGGAAATAGCCATAATACAATCCAAAAGATACTTAGACTAGTCATATTAGGAGAAAAGTCAGATTTTATCATTTTCCATTTGCACAATCAATCACTGTTTGATTCCATGTATGTCATAGAATGAAGAGTTGACTAATTTTCTTCCTGAGGTCGTGTGATATGGTACATGTAACTGGAGCAATTACTTTCTCTGACCTTCATTTTCATGTTTAACCATGTCAAAATCTTACCTCCACGAATCAAAGATAGACTTTAAGACAAAGTCTTTCTAAAAATAACATAATTTGCAAACAACTAAACAAACATAAGTCACTGGTTTTTCACATGTCCTATGAACATATCTAGAATTTGGTATATGCTGAATCAAAATGAGAAGAAAAAGGAGAGCAATCAATTCTGATCAGATTATCAAATATGTGTTTTAGGTAGTGGTATAATCAATAAGGCCAAGTACAGAATGCCAGTGTTTTCTACTTATATACATACAAATACATAATGCCTGTTTCTATAAATGTTAAAATAAATTATAGAACTTTTAAAAAATCCTGGATAAACTTGGTAAAATTATGGGAAAACAGTTCAGTGTAAGGGCATTCGTACCAGGAATTTACAGCCCTGGGCTTGGCGGGATTCCTGAGTCATGAGTATGCACTTTATGGTGTTGCCCTGAATTAAACCGGGGGTCTGTTCTGACCAGGAGTTGCCCTGGGTGTTTTGCCAGAGATACGTTGGTGCAAAGACACCTACCTTAAACTCTTCACAGACATTTTCCACTCCCTTTATGAGGCATCACATGTTTACTTTCTCTTTACTTGTCCTTGAGAAAGGAATGTGGAGGGAAACTGAGTTTGTGGCTTTCCAGGAAATGATTGATAATCGACTAGGATGGAAAGCTTGAAAAAACATGAGAGAAACAGAAACTGTTCCTGACATCAGCAAAATATCAGTTAAACAAGGCATAAATATTTTTCTGCTGAGGTGTCTTTCTGTGCCTTGATTTCCTGCTTTAGAGTGTAGACATTAACCAAACTGACGCTAAGCCCTTTACCTATTGTAATCTCTGTAAACTTTTAACAACTGATTTTAATCTCTACACGTAACCACTACAGTATGAGCATTATAAAAGGAGTACTGAGAATAAACTCTGAGCCTTCAGCCTTTAGTTTGCTGCGGTCCTCCCCATCCGATATTTGTCTCTCTTGTATTTTTTTCTCTTTCATCCTCACCCTTCAACTCCAGTTCTGCTTTGTTGCTGGCAGGCTCCAGCATAAAATTTGCCACCTGTCTCTTTTGATTTATTAATTTTAATCATTTATTCTTTTTTCTTGCTGTTTCAAAGAAGATAACTCAGTTGGATACTTTGGAAGTTATTTTACTAGTACTGTGTATTTAAATATGTATAATACGTCATTATTTCATCAATGCTCAGTGTATAAATCCATCAGAAAATTTCATAAGGCAGAGAGACAAACAAGGATAAAGGGGGAGGGAGACAGAGAAAAAGAGAGATGGAGAAAGATACTTAGCTGAGTTAAATATACAGACTTTAAGACTTAAAGAAGATTTATACAAAGCTACTGTGAGGAAATATGCAAAATAAGACTGAGACTAAGAGGATTAGCTCTCATCTTCTGGGATTGCCCTCAAGGGTCCCTTGCCACACCTGAACCCTGTGGGGGCATCAGAGTCCATGTATTCTCTGAAATGGATGACAAACCTATGGTATCAGAGCCTGAAATGCAGGGCCTCATTTAACTTCACTACATGCTTTGAGAGACAGTCTCCATGCAGGACTCCAGGGACTCTCAAGATAGCAGTGTGTCATTGTTGAGAGCAAAAAGACTCGGTCTGTAACACCAGCTCCTTATATAGATGTGGTCACCCACTCATTGTGAACATGGGAACACATTGTGAATGAGTGAAGGGCTGTCCAATTCATACTTCCTGAGTGAGTACGAGGAGTAAGTGTCTCCTTCTGGTTGCATAAGATGGGACGATTTCCTGCTGCTCTGTGCTGTGTATCTCAGGAGAGAGATTGTTAGTGATGTACACCTCAGTGTGTTCCATGATAATGCAGCCTTCTACTTTTGATCAGAGGTGTTCTGGCTGTTCGTCTAGGTGATTTTCCTGCTCAGAACTTGTCCACAGCACTCTAACAATCCCTTCCCCAAAATTCATTTCATTGCCTGACACTATGTCCTTATTTACTGGACCCAGTGAAACTAAATTACAGAAATTTTTTCAGTGTTTCTGGCTTGATTGCTGTTCTCACATGAGTTAAGGAGTTAATTTAATAATATTTTTTCCATTTCTTTGTGTGTATACTGGGAAAGAGGCCCAATGAAAAGCAGTGGCACAGGTGTGAGGAAAGTAGCATTCTCAAGGGAGAACAAATTCCTGGAGACAAAGTGTATCCTCCAGATGCACAGCCACAAATAAGTAAGTGGAGAAGTAAATCATGCGTTTCCATGACCAGGGGACAATCTTAAGGAAACCATCACTGATACAGAGACAAACATATGGAAATCATGTGAATCCTCATCCAAATTGGTCTTTAAGTCTGGTTGAAAAACTGAGTTCTTTCCATGACCAATTAATACATTCTTGTATTTATATTTTGTTTCTGTTCAATGAAAGGTCTAGGAATACTTTCTAGAAAAAATTAAAGCTAATGTGACATGGAAATATTTTTGGGAAAAAACATGGTCCTACACTTGCAAATGAAATAATCTACACTTATGCAACTTCTATGCATTCCATGTGAGAGTCCAACAATCAAAATGCAAATGTTTCACAATGCTGAGTGTTGTTATGCCAATTGGAAAGACACAATTGATTTTCCTGTTATTCCATTTCTCATGTTGCCTGCAACTGCCTTGTCTGTTTAAGTCCCAGAAGCTCCCCCATCCCTAGGACAAAGGGAAAGAAATGTGGAAGCACAATCGCTGAAAACAAAGGCAAACACAGAACAGCAGTCTATTTAATTGTCACATGAACAAAAATTTGTGAACTGGAGAGCAGTCTAGAGAAATAAATACTTGGATATGACAAGTGGATAGCTGTTGCCCTGGGAAAAATGGACTGTTTATGGGTGGAGGATAGATGAATGAAATGTAGTCCTCTGTTGTTGTTGTGGCTTGTGGAGTAACTAATGGTGATAATTCTCAATGGGCGCAATCACCAGCGATATTTCCTGTACCAGTGCACCAACACAAGCCTCCAGAAGGTCAGAATTTTGTGCAGGGGGTACACTAAAGGGAATGGAAAACAATCACATCACGAGTGCTCTGGCCTTTCCTGCCCTCCACACAATCCTTCCACCTATAGCATACGTGCCCCCAGGTCAGTTCCCAAGAAACCCAGTCCACCAAGCCTTTCTATGCACTAAAGCTTGGGGGTCTTAATATTCCCCCCTAGACAACCTGTCAGGCAGTCTGCCACAGACACCTGCTGTCACCCCCACCCAGCCAACTTCTTTGATGCTTACATATTCAGCTCTGTCCCATTAACTATGATTTGGGACTGAAGTCTATCTCCAAAGGACTGGACCAATGATGTTAGTAGAAAACAAGCATATTCTGCACTCATCACATCTCGGAAAGGCACAGTCAAGCTGCTGGTGGAGACGTAGTTAAGGCAACCTTGTCACTGAGATCAAGTTCCTCCCAGCCCGTGTGTCCCTCAGGAATTCCAGTCCCTTTATAGTGTGTCCTTGGGCACCGTGCCCACAATGCCCCTCCTGGCAGCTCACTTCAGCCCTCAGTTCCCCTCCTGGCAGCTCAATGCACCCAAGACTGCCTCCTCCAGCCCCTTGGATTTCCCTAATCTTCAACTGTTCCCAGGGCACACTACCATTTGGGCCTTGCAACAGTTCCCTTGTGTGACTCAGGCAATCTCTAGCCTGACCATCAGAAAGGATACAAATTTGATGATTTCCCACCAGAGACTCTCCTTTGGGCTGAGATGCCTCCACCAGAAGCTAGACTTTGCCCTGTTCCCTGGTCAGCTGATTGTTGTGAAGCACTGGCACATTCTTCGCCAGAACTTTCCCCATTTACAATGATCCTAGGGTTATCAGTGTCTCCTGGTACCCCAGGAGTGACATCCCTTCCATCTGAACCACTCTCGGCATTTTCAGGAGCCTGCATAGCTCTCCTAAGATCACCTTGGAAAGTCTATCACGACCTCCCAAGAAGAGTTCTGCAGAGAGAATGTGGGGCGTGAGAAGTAACTCAGCATTCTGAGTCACAATGCAACAGGGTCAGCTCACTGCACCAGCCAATTGTGGATTACTACCACACCCTCTAGCCCACCTATGGGCCCTGAGAGTCCTTGTGGGCAGAGAGAGACCGCGTATCCTTCAGGAGTCTGCCATTTGGCAATGAATGCATCTAGGGCTCCAGACAGCACAAAGCAAACAGGATGGCAAAGAGGCTTCCTGAGATATCTTGAGTTGCCATATTTCAATGCAGGGCTGTATGCACCTGGCGTTCCCAACTGGGAGGCATCTATATGTCTATATACACACTATGAAGGGGAGCAGGGCAGGGCCAACCACTACTCACTGTCCTGGAAACAAATTATTTAGGAGTCCCAGGTCTCTGAGAAGCATGCTCCTGAAACTGTTTCCTATCTTCTGAATACCAGACTTGGATCTAGGGCAGGTCTTGTCCTCTTCACCAAAGAGAAACACAGAATAAGAGGAAGAAAGTAAAGGGAAGAGAGATGTGGGCAAGTGAAGAAGTAGAATGAGAGGGCTTCAGAAAGACTAGCAGTCAGGCTCACATCCTCCTAAAGCACAGCGATATTCTCAGGGACTCACTGGCCACTCAAGAGATGATGTGGGACCTATGCATCACAAGAGTGAGGAAGCCACTCTTGGCTAAGCGGTGATCTTCTGTGCAGAGTAATGGTGGCGTAGTTTGAGACCATGCAGCACTGCACCTTTCTAGCTTTCAGGAGTCCTTTCAGCATCTGGTTTTATTGCATCTGTAGATGTGGATGCCTACACTAAGGGACAGCATGTGCAGTGTCTTGGAAACAGCTGCTTCCTATAAGGTGATGATAGGGTCAGTGGCTCCCAGGCTCTGAGTAATGTGAGACCATTAGAAACGTCGTGCCTGAAGGACACCTGTGATTTGAGGTACTTTTTTCCGAGCAAAGAGTTGTACTAGGAGATCTGGGCTCTGGTTCCATGTTTCAGCACATGACTGTCATGCACAGGACCCTGGTTTCCATGTCTAGCACCACAAAAATAAAAAGGTGAAGTGCTTCTCTAGCTATGTTGAAAGACTTGGTCTTATAATTTTTCAACAACTAATGTGGTATTTAGAAGTGTTTGAATTGTGGTGAACAAGACAATTTATCTTATCTATGTGGTTAAATGGATTCTGTCATGGTCAGCATGACTCATTCTCTGCAGTTTATGTAATTATGTTGTTTTCAAGGCAGTGATATCAGGATATTCATAGTCCATCCTCATTTTACTATGAAGAATTTTTACTAAGTTGTATCTCTTATTAAAATAAGCACCACCCAAAACAAGATAGGTCCAGTCTATTTAATCTAGACTTTGTACATATGACCACATCCTATTATAATAGAAACTACTTGTGTGCTGTGTGGGATGCTCCTCTTCATACTTTGTTGCATGCACATTACAGATGTGAACATAATAATTAACATTAATCTCCTACTACTTGTCAATTATTAATCGGTTCTAATACCTGTAAGCCTGCGAAACTTTATTCTGGTACTTTCTTTTACAGGCACTGCCTTACTGCTCTAGGACAAACAAATGTGTCTACAAAAAATAGATTTGTATTTGGATATTATCATCAAGTAGCTTCAATATTATACACAGGGACCACAAAGTTAAGGTTTACAATCACAGCTCTAGGAAACACTTATATCACAGGGCTACATTTTCCTCAAGTGACTGAAATCACCACAAGGTGTGGTTCAGGGCCTTAGCTGTGGAATACAGAGGGAAACAACTCATAGATATGTAAACAGCAACTGCATTTGCACTGGAAAATGACATTGCTGCATTATTTATCAGCATTAATGAGTCATTAGTGCTCCCGTTTTTAATATACATAAAGTCCCTAACAACATACATGCAAATAAGCAAGTGTTACAAAGTTTAATTTATTGTTGCAGAATAAACTAGAAGTAAGTTTGTCAGATAAGTGATAACTGGAGCAAAAACTGGAGTTTCCAGTGTCTCAGAAAAAATAGATTCTGTCTTAGCTAAATATTGTTACTACTATACTACTTTAATTCATGAATTTAATTATTTCTTGATTCTGGGGGAGTTGCCCTGTTCATGTTCCTGAGTGGAATCTGGCCATAGTTCTTTTCATCACCTGAGGTGAAGAACGTGAAACTAGGTACAGTTATGATGAACATTTAGGTTTGCAAACCAATCTGTTCTTAACAGAAGCATATGAGAACCAAGACATTTCTTTATCTGCTCAACTAGGATAGTCATTTCCATTCACTCATATATCTATTATGTATCTCCACCAATAACCCTTTGTATTTTGATAAAATACAAACTTGGCCATCTCTTAGTATTAACCAGCCTTTTGAAAATGATTTTGACTAATCATTAATAGTCTGTTGAGAAAACAAAATGAAATAGATAGGTTGATCAGCCACAATCCTGCAATAAGACCCCAAAGTGTTGGTATTAATAGTATTTACCTCAGCGTCCCAGAGCCCAAGACTGCTAACCTGCTGTCCTTATTTCTTTTCTCTTTCTTTTGTTTCCTCCTTTTGCTCCTTCCTTCTTTACTTCTCTATGGTCCAATTATAGGTGTAAAAGTTATTGTTATATTAATCATGCATGAATTTTTTTTTCAGGATGACATTATTAAAAAATGGTATAGTAGAGAGCTCCAGGGCACAAATACACCATAAATGCAATGAACAAGCAAAGTGAAAATGCAAGCAAAAACATATCATCTGCAGGGGAAGACTGACCAAGATAAACAGGGGTGTTAACAGCACAGCTCAGTGATAGTGGGTCTCCCGCACTCAGGGACCTGGGTGATGTTCCCGTCTTCAAGGACGGTGAAGCATGAGTGCTCTTACGAGTCCTGGAGCCTGAGCCGTGGGGAGACTGACTGTGGCGTCGAGGTGGGAATTACACACCACGAGCCTGATGCACCTACTGCCACCAGGAACCATACAGGCAGGCCGACAGAAAGACAGACCCTCAAATACGCGTACACACGCTCACACACACAGAGGGATGGTGGTGTGTCGAGGGCACATAGGCACTCCCCACAAACTGACATGAGCATGGGAACTGAACTCCTGCCCGTGTGAGTCACTACGTCCCACATCCCCCATTTATCCAGCTTAGGTTGACTTTCTGTGTCTTCTAAAGTTGGCCCCATCATCACGGATCTGCACCTGGTAGACTGGGCCTTGCCCAGTAATACAGGACCCAGGGACTGGGGTTCGTTCTCATGTTGTCAAGGTCACCACCCCAGCAACTGGCTCACAGGATGGGAGGCAGCCATGCTGGTTGGAGTGAGCCAAAGTCCAGAACCTGACAGAAGCCTCGCGCCCACAGACTGGCTTTACCTGAGTATTGTCATTGTCCAGTGTTTTGCACAGATTGCATTTCCAATTTCTTTGGTTGAGTGCCTGGCTTACCCTGCCTTTTTCTGTGGGGACATGGGCCTTTTTAAAAAACTCAAATCTTTATTGGTGCATTATGAATACACATCATCATGGCATTCAACATTGAGAGTTTGTACCAGATTAGGACTTGGGCTTTTGGATGGAGCCATCCCCTACGTATTTTGCCACGTGGCTGGCTTCACTTGGGTAAAAGCCATTCTTTCCATCTGGCCGGTGTCTGAGCAGGTTTCCTGCACCCGGCACAAGACACCCTGTTTGGGGACAGTGAGCAAGCCATCATCTCATGAAACCTCTGTGGACGCTGTGGGACCTGAAAAGGTGTATAGACCCTCATCCAGAACCTGGTTTGGTCTCCACCAATGTCCTATCTTCTGACTGAGCAGTGAGGTTCCAAGGAGTACATCATAGAAGCACCTAAAAGAAGGCTCGGTATAGGAAATGTTGGCTGAGAGCCATTCTGACCTCTGCAAGAGCTAAGCAACCAGTTATATTTCTCTCTTCAGGTTGGAAAGTGAAGTAACATGCAGGACATAACTGTCCTGAGTCCAAGAGCTCCCACACTAAAGGAATATTTGGGTCGAGAGAATCTAGGTCCAGTGTAATCCAGGATCACATCAGGAAAGACACCTTGAGCCCAAGGAAGTGAAAATTTCAGCTACTCTAAAGGTTGAAACACGCAAAACATTCAGTGTCCAGATTATTTTATTTATAGATGCAAGTAGACATGATAAAGACATCACATGGCTTTTTGACAGGGCCAACTCCTCCATGGGGATCCTCATATCAGCATCAAGAGCCACCAACTGGCCCACATCATCTCTGTGCATTCCATGGTGTATACTGGTCAAGTAGGTCAGGGTCTCATGGAAGGCACCCAGGAATTTTAACTCTTGCTTTGACCACTTTCTCCATGTTCACTTGTCATGACCTCAGACTGGCTCAGATTTTTTAAAATTTTTTTCTTTCTCTGTGACTTTTGGGCTCTACTCATGGCTATAGGAAGACAGCACCTTCAAAACAGGCTGAAAGTGACAGTGAAATTCAGATAACGAGTAGACAGAATTCTCTTCCTCATCGTCCCTTTCCACAGCCTCCTATTACAGGCAGAAGTCACAAGAGAAGGCAGGGACTTCTCTGCCTTGCTCCCAGATTGTGTCCAGGTTGTGTCTAGGACACAGGCACAGTGTGTCTGGGGCTTGGGATATAGCTCAGTGATGCACCTGCTTGACAAGTGCAAAGTCCTGTTTTCAATACCTAACAACAACAACACCAACAACAACAACCCGAACAAACAAACAAACAAACAAAAAAAACAAGGGTAAAAAAGTCACAAGAGTGAGG
Organism: Petromus typicus; assembly: GCA_004026965.1. Classification (NCBI taxonomy): domain Eukaryota; kingdom Metazoa; phylum Chordata; class Mammalia; order Rodentia; family Petromuridae; genus Petromus; species Petromus typicus. The sequence goes on along the minus strand of PVIR01001862.1, from coordinate 85,103 downwards.
AATGGTTGGCAGTCTAGGAACACAGTGCTGACCAATGTAGTAAATGTGCAGAGGTCTCAGGCTATGGAGAGAGGAAAGAGAAGGAAGCTCTCCAGTGCCAGTTCTCTTTTGAGTGTCAGGACACCAGCAGATGAAGACTGCACCCCACACTGCCTAAGACGCAAGCTCAGCCCACACACAAACCTGCACTGTCTGCCCCCCGCACCGCCACACACCTGCCCAGCATCCACTGCCAACAGCCTGGGACAGTCATTTGTTTGAATGGGAGACGGTACCAAGGCTTGTGGCTGGTGACCATTGTGCATTGAGTGTTTGGTTTCCAGGATTGGTTGAGGACTTGCACGGGTGACACAGAAATAGGGCAATACTACCAGGTAAGACAGGCCCTTCTCTTGCCCTTGACTAGACTCCATGTTTTTCCTTTCTAATGTAACACTTTGTGCTATGCGGTGCAAGTAGCAAAGTGTTTTGTAACTGTTTGAACTGTGTGACCTCTTAAGAACTCTCAGATGGCTGGGACCCCCTCTTGGAAATGTTCTGAAACTCGACCCCGTTGTCTCTGCAGTGAGCCTACTTGCCCTACCCCAAGGTTCCTATATAAGGAGGCTCTCACTTCTGGTCAAGCGCTCAGACTTGGCTGTACTAATTTCTCTGAGCCTGCAGTTGTAAGAAGAGATTTTCTCCATTGCTTCGAGTGACTTTAGGATCCACAAGTCTTCACGCTGCAGTAGCCGCGACCTACCCGGCTGTACCTGAGAGCTGGCACAGAGCTCTTCCACTGCTGAGATTAGAAAAGACAAACTGTAAGTACTGATTTCCTACTTGCTTCACTCTAGGGCCTCTCTCATGCAGCTCAACCGTGGCTGTCCCTGGTCTACTCATAATATGAGGAGGGTTGGAATTCATCAGCAGAACGAGTTAGAATATTTTGTGACAAATTGTCACACAATGCCAGGACAGGTTTCCCTCAGACCAGTGGGATTTCTCTGATACAGCATTGTTGAAGGGTTGATAAGGAATGAGAAGCATTGATGTGGGCCTCCGGGTCTCACTCTAGTTGTGTTAGTCCAGAGCCTGATCAGTGGAGTCTCGAGAGAGTCGTTGTGTTACACATGCCCTCAGAACAGTGACACCACAGTTCTCAGCATTCCCAACACAGGGCCCCACACGCCTGCCAGCCTTGGTTCAGGGCTGACTACGGAGAGTGTAACATGCCACGAGAGGGAGCAGAAATCACTCAGGGATGAGAAGTGTTTTGTACTTTTTACCTCAACAGGAAGGTCTGTTTTCTTTTTTTGTATTTTTTTTTTGTTTCTGCTTTTTTTTTTTTTTTTTTTTAGAGAGGGTCTCGCTTTGTGGTTCAGGCAGGCCCTAAGCTCAGCCTCAAACTCATAGCAATCCTCCTGCCTCTGCCTACCGAGTGCTGGAATTACAGGCGTGAGCCACCACGTCCAGCACTGTGGTATGTGGTACTGATTGCGGCTGGGCATGAGTCTCCACACCCAGTATTATATGTGGTTAACTGGGGGTTGAAGCCGGGTCCTTGCACTTGCAAGACAGGCGCCTGAACCGCTGAGCTAAATCCTCAGCCCCCAGGAAGGTCTATTTTCTTGCTTTCTCATTTTTTTTTTGTTTTTTGACACAGAGTCTCGCTTTGTAGTTCAGGTGGTCCTAAACTCAGCCTTGAACTCACAGCAATCCTCCTGCTTCTGCTCCCCTAGTGCTGGGATTACCAGCATAGGCCGCCATGCCCGGCACTGTGGTATGTGTTACTGATTGCTGGTGGGTGGTTAGCCACCATGGCCAGCCCGGCATTGCTGTATGTGCTTACCTGGGATCGAACTTGGGACCTTGCACTTTCTAGGCAGGTGCCAGAACCACTGAGCTAAATACCTGCCCCATTTTCTTAACTTCAGGACTTTTCACTGGTCTGTACAAAACCTCCCTGTGAAAACTTCTGGGACTGGACAACTTCACAGTTGCTCGGCTATTCCATTTCCATTTCTAGCCAGACGGGCAGGATAATGGCAAAGTACAAATTTAGGATACTGGATTCTTCAAGGAAAAATAGAATGCCTTTTCTGAAGTTTAGAGGTGTGTCTGCAGATTTTTCTTTGCTGCTGCTTATATACCTGTCTATTACTGATACTTTATAAATTGAAACAAAGGGGGAGGTACTCTGATCCAGTAGAACGTTGCAGAGGAAGAAGAGTGGTGAAGAACAGGTCCCTCAAATGTTGGTGCTGAATGACCTTAAGCGTCTGCTTCTATTTTCAGCCCCGTGTGGCACTGTGAGGTTGCATTGGCACACGTGATGTCAAGTGGGGGTTCCCGCGACGAGACACTAGGACAAGCCAGTGTTTACACATATCCAGCTTGAGAGAGAAAGCTAGGGAGGGCAGGGAGGGGAGGGGCCGCCTGGTGCATCAGGAGGCAGTCAGTTAAGAGGGAGTGAATTTGCAAGTTACCACGATGGGCAGGTGGAGCGTCTGCAAATGGAGACTCTACACTGACAGAGCCCAGAAAAGCTTCTTCCCTGGGAGGCCTGGATCACACGTCAGCTCCTGTACCTAGTGCTCTTCCTGGACCCTTCATCCAGCTTCATCTGTCCTGTGGACACTTCCAGTCTCGTGCCACACACATGCCTTCTTCATGCGTTGTTTCAGACAGGGGTCATCAGGCCAGTGCACAGTCACCCAGTGCCAGTGCTGCACCACTGTCCACATAGACTCTACCAGATTGAGCTAATGCAGTTAGTATAGCAAGACATGTTGTGAACACCTCAAGAAACGGTATTTCTGAGGACCTACCAGTGAAAGTACTTATTCGAGGTTTCTTTCAAACTTCCATCTGTGTTGTGTTGTATGCCAGGCTATATGATGTCTGAAGAGAATAAACTAAAGTACGCAATGAAAAACTGATGGGAAATTTCTACGAGAGGAAGAGCATGTTATATTTACATGTATACGTAGAATTAGGAGGGCAGTTGAAATACAGAAGTGTACCGCGTCCTTAGCACAGTGAAAATGACAGTTCTGGGAAAGGAACAATGGACCATGCGTTGTGTGATGCATATCATGAGTTAAAAGTTGTCAGTAGACATGAATCTGGCGTGCAGGTAGATAATAGTTTGTGATGCTGTGGAAAATTCCCAGGAAGGGTTGAGCTTGGATCTGACAAAATAGATAATAAAATCACAGAAGTATGTGAGTCCTTGCTAAGCATCAGTTATCAGAGAAATGCTTACCATAAACTGTCCCCACAGTCTAATTGCATGGTCCTTATGGACAGGGCAGTGGGAAAAAATGAGGATTTAGACTTGTCGTGTCCTGGTACAAATTCTCAGTATTGACATACATTCTCATGTATGTATACATGATTGTAATACATGTATAAAATGTACCAATAAAATAAATTAATACTTGGTGAAGAAACAATAGATGGAGACAGTGAGATGAGCTATCACCCAGAGCTGTACATTGCAGAGGCTTGAGGTTTAGCTCAGCTGCAGTGCTGACCTAGCACAAGGAAAGTGGTAGACTCAATTCCCAGTGCATCCAACAAAAAATTCTTGTGTTGAGGCTTCTGTCTATATCCCACCACAGCCTCCTGTACTCACAGAGAGGGGCTTTCTTGAGCTCATGGAGCATGGGTGTGTGAAAAAGGATTAGTTCCACGGCACTGATCGGTTTAGCACACTTCTAGGTGTAGCTGACTGGATTTACTGAAGGGAAGAGGTGCCCTGGGTGTGAGTAGCACCGACCATTATGCACATAGCCTGGAAGGAATAGAAAGGGAAAGCAGAAGGAAGGTGCTGCTTCCTACCTGCAAGAGACCTTCCCAGGATGCGCTGCTCAAAATCTGAAGCAGTCGTTTGCTGAAACCTAACCAAGTGCCCAGCCTAGTGCCACTGTCCATTCGGGCTTTCAGCGTATAGGTTCTAGGACTGGTGGCCACAGGACTTTCCCAAGGAGACACAGAGCTGGGCCTTAAGAAGGGAGAAAGTCTGTGTGTACTGCATACCCCCCTCCACACTTCACTCTAGAATCATGGAGACGGTTAGGTGAGGTGGCTGCCTCTGCCTTAACCCCTATGCCTGGCACGGTTGGGATTGATCAGCACCATGAGTTAAGGACACACCCAGAGTTATCACATGCTAAACTTCTATCTGGATGTCCCAGCAATGTTTCCTGAAATCATAGGTGGAGCTTTTGGGAGGGGATTGGATTGTGAGCGTGTGATTCTTGTAGTGGATCCCTCTACTGACAAGTTTAGGGTTCGTTGTGATGGTTGGAGGAGGTGCGTCCTGAGACACGGGTCCTGGAAGGTCTATCTCCCTTCCCCTTCCCTTGATATCTCTCTCTGTCTCTGTCTCTCTGTCTCTCTCTCAGTCTCTCTCTGCTTCCTGTTTCTAGGCTTTGAACTCTTTCTCCCCTGCCATGCCACCTCTGCCATGCTGCCCTGTCTTGCAGCCAGCTGACTGTGGACTGAAACCAATACAAACTGTGAGCCAAATATTCCCTTCCTCCTTACAGTTATGGGTGTCACTATCATACCATGGCAGAGACAGTGTTACTAAGGGACTGTACTATGTCACACTGTCTTAGCTATCAGACCATTGTAGTTTCTCTGCAGAAGAGACATTGAAGAGCTAATATGAAGGGAAAGCCAACAATGTCCATTTCAGTGTGTCTGTTTTCTGAGTCCTACAGCCTCATTGGCTGAGCTGCAGTGGAATCCTGATGATGTAGAATGACCGTTGGAACCTGGGCACCTGGCAACCTGGGAAACACTTTCCTGGTAGGATCCTGTCTGTGGACGCCAGAGCACTGCTACTCCGGTTTCAGGACCAAATAAGGCTAGTAAAAGGTATTATGATGGAAAAGGATAGAACCCAGGCAGGGACCCTGCGTTCTACACCTTCTCCTGGTCAGGAGTTTCAGTTGTCTTGGGCCTAGGGCTTCTCCCTGGCCTAGTCCAAGTCTCCCCATAACCCTAGTGTGTGAGGGATCATGGTACCCTTGGCCCCTGCCCAGCGCTCCTGGGCTCGTTTGGAAGGTTTGGTGTGCAGTTCCGATGGGAATTTATTCTCTCATCAGATATTATAGTACTTACCTCTCACTCTTGGCACCTGCCTTGCTAATGTCTCTGTAGAGAGGTCTTGCCGAAAGTCATCTATGAACACAATGCGATACCACGCATGAATCAGAAGGGGATTTGGGACGTCCATGGACCAGGATGGCCATATGAGACAATCCTTTTGAAGAAGAGTAGAGAGATGAGCCAAGGGCCTCTGATGGTGCTGGCTCTGGAGACTTGCTCCTCAGGGTTCGCAGTACAAATGGGGAGAGGTTAAGAGTTCCTCAAAGTAGAAGTAGGGAGTATGTTTGTGTATGTGTGTAAATCTAGTGGCTTGCATTTTAGTGGCCATCATGCCTCAAAGTAGACTCTTAGGGCCCTGTTGTGTGTGTGTGTGTGTGTGTGTGTGTGTGTGAGTTCACATGTATGTGATGTTCAGGTACCAGAGTAGAGGGATTTCTGTTTAATAGTTGGCATCCCTGTGTAATAAGTGGATTCTTGTTGAGGCATCAGCATATGTCTCTAACCTATCTTGAACACAATGGTCATGTCACCACCCCTGACTGTGTTTGACCCTAATTCCCTTCCACAACTCTTTTGTTTCCTACGATGTCATTTTTATTTAATATTTTCCGCTTTCTTTTTGCAGTTTTAGGGATTGAACCTATGACTTTGTGTTTAGCAGGAAGGTGGCAGTGCCATTGAGCTAAGTGACCGGCCCTCAAAGGTGACTTTATTATAGGTTTCTCTTGTAAGAGAAACCATGTCCTAGTCAACTTTCTGTTTGACATATTTCACTAAACATCATTATCTCCAGTCCTTTGCATTTTCCTCCAAATTATATGTTTTCATTATTTGAGGCAGAATGACATCCCGCGATATATATATCACATATCACATAGCCTTTCTACGTGCATGTGGTTTTCTTTGTAACGAGATAAAGCTTGATGGGAAACTCAGAGGGAAGATGGGAAATGAATCCAGCTCACGGAGTTGGATTCAAGTTGTCTGTCGATGGGTGTGTGGACTCTGACCGGTGTTCTCTGCTGTTTTCTTCCCACAGCCATCTGTGGAGCTGAGGAATCATGGATAAAGGCACCAGTGAAGTTAATCCCTGTGCAGGCCAGAGGAGGGTGAAGAGGATCGCCGATCAGTACTTGAGAGCGAGCCTGACCTCCCAGAACGTGATAAGCGTCTTCACTGGCAGACAGATCGGGAGACACAGCAGCGATGTGCATCTGGCAGAGTGGCTGTGGTCAGTGACCCCAACATCAACACCGGGATGGAGATGGCCTTGGCCAAGCAACCAGGGAACTCGTCGCTCTGTAGGCCCTGTGGGTGACAAATCCCAGAAAACCGTGTAAATGAGCCAAACGTGTCCCCAAAAGAGTATTAAAGTAGAAGCTGTGTTTTCCTTCCTTCGGTGTGATGTGGCTTTTCCCCCTTTGGCCTCTGTAGTCCTGGCCCACCTGGTGTCGCACAGTGAACGCGGGCGTGTGAACTGTGCTCACTTTTACCTGCAAAGTGTGTGTACCCCTACTGCAGAGGGGGGCGACTTTCCGGGGAGGTGCCCATGTTCAGCGGAGCCCGACGTGGGCTCAGAGGAGCAGTGATCACGCTGACCTCCACTACCTTTCTAGGTCATAGCACTTCAAGGAGGCCACTGGATGCCTTCCTGTGGCTTCCCTGAAGCTGGGGAGGGAGGCAGAAGGAGTCTGAATCACGTGTAATCAGAAAGAAGGAGTAGAAGGCACCGGGTGGCGGCTTAAGCAGGAGAGCCACATGGAGGCCACAGGTCCCTGGTTGCAGTGCACGGCCTCACCCCGATGTCTTCTGCAAACTAGGCCCCATCTCAGTCAGCTGCAGGGAAGTGTCAGAGCCATGTGGCTGCGAAGCTGCATCCTGACTCTGTTGCCCCGCTCCACGCTGAGCAGGCCCTGCGTCACGGGACAAAGGGGCCGGATCCTGGCCGAGTCCACATGGAAGCGTCGCCACAAAGCTCCTCCTTGCTCCTGCAGCTTGAAGACTAGACTTCATCTGGGCAAAGGCAGCTAAAAATGGGGCTACCGAGAGGGAGAAACGTGGTGGTCACCGTGGGTGGGCAGGAGAGCAAGGAGCCTGCACTGCTTGGAGGGTCCAGTCTGCAGAGATAGGGCGGCGCGGGGCGACGCCACATGTGCGAGAAGCGCAGATCTGCCTTCCAGAATTCCGGGCCAGGGAGAAGGGACCAGGAGAGTGCACAAGGGGCCAGGAGGGAGGACTGTGAGGCCAAATCATAAGGGTTCCGCTTCCCACATTTGGGACACTCGTGCACATTTGGCAATGCAGAGGAAATTTCGGAGACTTCCTAGTTCAGGGACAAACGGAGTCCTTCGCGTGACTTTTCCCTGCTTGGATGGGAGGTTTATACAGAGACATGTATTTGGCTACTCCTGCATATCTCTGTGAGCCGCCATAGGTCTTCCTTTTAGAAAGACTGTGGGAGGTAGATACTGAGCAAACCGAGAGCGCAGGAGGAAGAGAATGGTGATGATCGTATTTCCGAATGGATGAGCTACTTGCTGGCCTACGCTGTAGGGTGAGGAGGAGCGACATGTGCATCAGTGAAATGTGAGTACAGGGGAGCAGACACTGTGACACGCCCGTGTGCACAGGATCGGACCTCAACAGAAATGTGGGCGGCACCGGTACGGAGGAGGGGTGCGGTGCACATGAAGCAGTCCGGTGCCGGGAAGGGGCCGAGAACACCAAGGTGGGCAGAGAAAGTTTGTTCCAGAAGGTGCCTGGATGCCTATGTAGACAGCACACACCTCACGTGTGTCCCGGGTGCAGCTGAGCAAGCTGCTACACCAAGCCACCAAACAGCTCTCTATCCTTGTTGAGTGATTTCCTGTAGGAGCAGAATAAGCTCGCTTCTTTCCCCCTGGCCTGGTGTAGAGGCCAGTTTACGCCTAGAAAAGGTAAATGCGCCACAGCGGAGTCCTGAGTGGGGTTAATACATGGACTTGCACTTGTGAAGGAGACACCCAGGGTCGGGGATTTAGCTCAGTGGCTCAGACGCCTGCCTTGCAAGCACAAAGTCCGGGGTTTGATCCCCAGTAATCGCACACACATACAACAATACTGGGTGTGATGACTTATGCCCATCAGCAATCAGTACCACATACCACAGTGCCAGATGTGGTGAATCACACCTGTAATCCCAGCACTTGGGAGGCACAGGGAAGAGGACTGCTTTGAATTCCAGGCTCGCCTGCGCTACACAGTGAGATCAGGGCCAGCCTGAGCTGCAAAGTGAGACCCTGTCTTAAAACACTAATAAAAACAAACAAACAAACAAACAACGAAACTTAATCGAGACACTCAGCTTCCAGGGCATAATCAAAATATCAAAGTCAGTGTGAGAATCTTTATGGTATTCTCTGTCCCTAAAGCAGTGTGGTCCCAACAGTTTCTTAGGGATCCTCTGGAAAAGGGGAAGGGAAAGTGCATTTTCATCCACAAGTGAGTATGTTTGAAGTATTTTATTTAGCGTTTCACTTGTAAAGTGGTTCCAGGAATCCACTCGACCACATGTACAGATTAGTACCTAGATGGGTAAAGAAATTATCTCCGGGTAAAGGGGGTACTTTATTTGTAGTCTTTGTGGCTGGAGAGGGGCCTCGGTGCCTCAAGTCGTGGGATGTCCTCAGAGACTGGGCTGCAGGGCACGTGCCTCCGTTGCACTCAGGTGTTGTGGGAAGTCAGGCTCCTAAGGCTCATTTCCGGGCTGGGATTCTAAGCATGTCCTCTCCTGGTCCTCTGGTACACCTGGAACTTTATTCTTACTACTATATCACTTTGGGTCAAGGGATGAGTTTTGTGTTGCTGTCACCCACAGTACACGGTCACCTTACTGCAGAGTAGTACAGGGACATCCGGTGAGTCTGAAGGTAGCCTGGCGTGGGACTTTCCAGTGCGTGATCAGCTGGGTGAATGGACCAGTGGGCAGGTTCTGTGTTTTCCACTAGAACAAGGGATTTGGGAGCCAGGATGGCCTCAGGAATGTGGGGCATTGCTTCCGTGTGGGGCAGGCTTCTTGTGGCCAAAGCTGATGTTCCGCTTTCAGTCTCGTTGCTCAGCCCGGCAGGTGAACAGGGAAGATGGAAGAGGCCTCCTTCCAGACTCGGGACATTGTGGCACTCAGTGGTTGTAGTCGGGGCACACTCAGGCACATGGCTGTGTACGCATGAGTGCCGGTTTATTAGCGCATGCTTTGTCATTCCAGGGAAGTGTCAGAGTCTTTGATCAGCCCCTAGACACAGGGTCCCTTTTTCTTTCTCTGCTTCAAGTGCCTCTTTTCTTTCCTTTCTGTGAGTTGAATGACAGGTGATGCACTCATAAGCAAATATCAGGTCAGAGACCTGTGGGTTTGTTATTAGGCTCGGGAGCACTGAAGTTTCCTTCCATCAGAGGAGAACGACAGTGTCTAACCTGTTAGAATTCAGAGGTTCTGAGTTCCTGGCCCTCAAACAAAGAAGGAATTCCTCAGGATAATGTCTGTTAAGAGTAGGAAAGGATCAATCTAGGTCCTGAGAGACAAGAGGGCTCCAAAGTGTGTTGCCACTGAAGCTCTTTGTTGGCTAATTTATAGGGCAAAGTCACCACTTGGGAACCATGTGGGTCAAACAACAATCAACCTATAGGATTCCCAGTACAGCTGCACAGCTGACACTGATCCCGTGGGGAAAAGGGTCACGCAGTAATGGTGTATGGAAAGATCGAAGGCACTTTGGGGAAGGCACAAGTCCAGATGCTGTGGACTCCCACCCACCTGGGAGAACGATGCGCCTGGAGACTGAAGGGTCTGGATGGTCCTATTTCCAATATAATCTCAAGTTATTGTTTATCCCATGTGGAGGCCTGGAGGCCTGGACATTGGCTCTTCATCCTGGGCCTTGACTTCTTCAGATGCACCTTCACCCACACTTCTGCTGTTTGATTTGCTGCCTTCCTGAGAGCCCAGTCCTCGCTGAATAGGTATTTCTTTCGATCTCCCTTAGCGACCTACTACTTCTGTGGGTGACTGAGGTTCTCTCTGTCCCAAGGAAAGAACTGGTCAAGACAAGCACAAACAGCAGTGAGCTTATATGGCTATTAAAGGTTCTTCTCTAGAATGGAGTATTGCTCTGCCATGAGAAACGATAAGATTGAGTCATTCATACTCAAATGGATGTACCTTGAGGACCACCTCATAAGCGAAATAAATAGGTCACAGATGTCTAAAGTTCATATCTTTTCTCTGGTGTGAGAAAAGGAAGTTGCAAATGAGTTGTAGTATGTATAGTTGATGTTGTGAAGTAGAAAATATTTAAAAGGAAAGAGTGTAAGGGCAAATAACGAGGGGAAAGCGATTGTGGTGATAATAAAGAAAAAAGCAAACAAAGATTGTGTATATAGTGGTTGGGAGGATGCAGGGCATGGGGAGAAGGGCAAAAATGAGAATCAAGTCATGTCACATTCTGGTGCAAACTCGTAATGTTAAATGCGATTATGATGTGTGTTCATAATGTACCAATAAAGATAATTTACTTTTTACAAAAGTAAGGAAAGAGCCATACTTTGAGGAGTGAGGTTGGGCCAAGCAGAAGCAGGAAAAGTGCTCTGTGCAGTGTGAGAGAGGAGAGTGATTGTGAAATCCCAGGGGTGTGGAGAGCTCAGAGTCAACGGTCGTCTTGTGTCGGGCATTCCTCGCGCTAACCTCAGGTCTAGGCCGTCCTGTGCAGCCCTGCTGGAGAGCTCACGAGGAGGTGATGTGAAGTCCTCTGGGGGGTGGGGAGGCTTCTGTGCACGTGTCCCGGGATTTTGGAGCCGACAGGTCACTTCCCCAGCCAATCTATTGGCCTAACCTCTTGCCTCAGGGTTGAGAGAGACAGGGATGAGAGCCAAGGCGGGGAGAGCAACAGCGCCACCACTGCGGCACACCGAGAGCCAGGCCCTGCTTGGCCTTAACTCCTGAGCTCTCACTGCTTCTCTGAGTCTGTCTTCTGTCTGCCAATCCCTGAGCACACTTCACATGCTGGTCTTTCCAGGGCTCTGTTGGTGGGAGATGCCAGCAACCACAGTGACAACCACTTCTAGGTCCTTGCCTCTAGGTGCTTCTTTGGCTTTGAAATCCATGTTGTGTTGACACTGGACTGCTGTCCGTCTTGAGTGCAGAAGCTCGAGAGTGTATCAGACTTCCTGCAGTGAGACTCAAGCTTCCCTTTTCTTCTCCTCACAAGCCTTCCTCCTTGAATAGCCTCTCTCAGCAGGCGGTTGCACTCTCTGTCAAGTTAGCGGCACCATCTCTACTGCCGTGGACTCTCATTCCCTTTTTATTTTTTAGAGAGGGGATCTCACTTTGTATTTCAGGCTGATCCAGAACTCAGCCTCGACCTCATCATTCCTCCCGCTTCTGCCTCCCGAGTGCTGGAATACAGGTGTAAGCCACCACGCCCGGCACTGGGGTATGTGGTTACCAGTCATAGAAGCCAGGACCTGGTGCTCGCAAGACAGGCGCCAGAACCACTGAGCTCCATCCCCAGCCCCAGGTCCTGACTCTTTACATGAGAACCACCACGTGGGCGCCCTCTCCCTTGTGCTGAAGTGCTTGTTGATGCTTCTTCACAAGAACTTTGTTTCCTCTGAAGTGATGCAAACATTGACCAGCTACCTCTGGAAATCTGTTGTCTTTCTTGTAACTATATGAGAAGTCTTTTTACAGTGTTTGTTTACATGGACACTCTCGGTGCGCTGACAGCGAAATCATAGCTCGGACATGAAAATTCGCCTTTGTTTACAAGGACATAGGGTCCTCTGGGTGCTAGGTTCATTTCCCAGCTTCCCAAGACAATGTAAGGCCAGCCAGGGTGGTGCACACCTGGTTTTCAGCTATTTGGAAGGCTACATCATGAGATTTGAGTAAGTCATCCTGGGGAATACAGGCAACACAGCGTGAGCTTGTCTCAAAACCAAAATGCAACATCACAAATCAAGAATGAGAATGAATGCAAACTCAAAGCTGCCCACGTGGTAGGAGGAATGGTTAGGATGCAAATTCAAACATCACTATTCCAATCCATGGACATAAGTGCAGCCTTTGTACATAGGAGATTAAGTAGTGACAGTGCTTTACACAGAAGGTAAAGACGAGGACACTGACTTTGAGGCAATGGGGATGGGTCTGTGATAGTATTTCATTGCAAAATGTCTCTGACAAATCTCATTGGTCCAAAAATGTTTCTTTTAGTTTTTCTTTTTGTTTTGAGACAGAGTGTCACTTTTGTAGCTCCTGTTGGCCCTGAGCTCAGCCTTGAACTCACAGCGATCCTCCTGCCTCTGCCTCCCAAGTGCAGGGATTACAGTCGTGAGCTCCTGCCCGGCGCTGTGGTATGTGGTATCGATTGCTGCTGGCTATGAGTCTTCACGCCCAGCCTTATTGGATGCGGTTAGTGGGGTCCAACCCGGATCCTTGCACTTGCAAGTCAAGCTCCAAAAACCACGGAGCTAAATCCCAGGTCCAGAAGTGTTACTTGTCAAGGGTGACTGGATCACGGCATGTCTACATTCTTCGGTGGATGACTCCATAATTTCACTTCAGGATGTGTTTTGAGGACGTAGTGACCGGTTGAAAAAAGGAGATCCCTGGGCGGTGACTCAGCAGGTGCATCGTGGTCCCCACTAGTCCCTTCTCCTACCGTCTCTGGCTGATGTGGGTGGAGCATGTCTCTTCCACCATACTCCTGCACCGAGACATTTCTGCCTTCGAGCCAGACAGCCCTGGACCAAGCCCTCTGAATGCTATGAGCCCAAGCCAGTGTCTCCATCCGTAAGTTGTATAGTTAGAATATTTTGTCCTCGAGACTGGAAAGGGGCTAATGCAGAATGATCTGTCAAAGGCAGACGAAGGAGACGAAAATGACCACCACGTGATGACCATAATGTAGGAGTCAAGCTGGAGATCATGTCCTTCTCCATGTCTTCATTTTGGTGTCTTTATTCACATGTATTTCCATGTATACTACTTACGTTTACCTAGGGCGATTAGTGCCTATCCACACTGCATCTCAGTCGTTTCCCCTCCCCTGACATCATTCCCCTGCATCTCAGCTCTGCAGTCTCTCCACGTGCTGACTTATCAGCCAAGCGGTGCCGCATCCGTGGGATGACAGGGACAGTAAAGCACTGCAGGTTTCCTGTGGAGCCTGCAGTTGAGCAAGTGCGGGTAGGGATTGGCCAGATTTCCAAAGCCCCAAAGACTGGAAGGAGACCTGAAGGCCTAAGCAGAAGATTTGGGTACTGAGAGATGGGCAGGAGACAAGGATGCATCAACATGATTCCAAACATGAAATATGAGGTCAGCTTCTGCTTCTAGGATTGGAGAGTGAAGAGTATAGCGTTCTTTCATTTCAGACCCACCAGAGTCTTTTCTCTGAGTCAGGACATGGGCAGGTGGTCAGTGAACCCCACCTAGTGACCAGGCCCTTTAAACTCTATTTTGTACAGTTGAGCTTCTGAAGACAGTTCACCCCTTGGACGTGGGCCCTTGAGGTCTCCTCTTGTGGGGATCTCCTACGTCTCAGTTTTGTTCAACTGAATTGTTAATTGGTGGTTTGTATCGTTATTTTAAAAACCAAATCAGGTTCACCGTGTGTTCTCAGGTGCTTAGAGATGGTTCACATAGTTTTCTTGGTTGCTGGCAAGGGAAAGTTCTGGACCCATGGCCACCACCGAGGCTCCCAGGGTCAGGCTTCCAGTAATAGTATGGATCTTTCTGATCTTTCTATTGCATCAGCGTTGCCCTTGTTCTGTGCTGTTCTCCATCCCGCAGTGGTGTTTTGCACTTGAACATTTTCCTACATGAGCCGCCCTAGCAAGCACCGTTTGGCCCTTCGAAATGAAGAAACAGCACGCGGGCTTCCTTCTGTGTTCCCCACAATGCAGAGCCTAAGTCCCCTAATCATTGCTGTGAATTCAAGTGTAGCCTGGACTCCATCGTGAGTTCAGGGGCAAGCTACACCGCTGCACCCTGTCACAAAAAGAAACCAAAGGGAAGAAAGAGCTGGTGCTCAAGGCTGAGCCTGTGTCTGCCTTGGACCACACGGGCTGCTGCCAGTCACCGTCCCATGAGACACTGAAACATTGCTATTAGCTCAGTTTGGCAGTCATCAGCATAGTCATCATGGGGAGGTGATGTGTGTCCTCCACCCGTTTTAATTTGTTTTACTCCCCCTACCATCCCGAGTCCTCTTCCTCTATCTGTAGGGAAAGGCGGCTCCTAAGCAGGGAAAACATAAGCTTCATTCATAATTAACAGCAAATCTTGCTAAATCAGCTTTGCTCTGCAAAGTTAGACTCTACAGTTAGAGCATTTACAAAGACACAGAAGGAGAGAGAAACCAGACCCAGAGAGTGCCAGGGAAGAAAAGTGGCACATGCATTTGTGGAAAGAGGAAACAGAGCCTACAGGAGTCAGCAACGTGAAAGGCACGGAGAAGCAGGTACCCTCACCACCTCTGATAACATGCACAGGAGACAAGGGACTGCCACCCAAGGGCTCTGTTTTAATTGTAACACACACACACACACACACACACACACACACACACACACACACCCCTACATATACCCAGGTTGGCACTAGAATATCTCTTGACCAGATATACTCCGACACCTTTATTTAATCATCACGTGCAGGTGCCTGTTGTAAAGTTTGTGTCCACATTCACTCCTCACAGTGTATCAGGAAGGAAGCAAAGGCCAGAAACAATGTAGATGGGGATTCACAAGTGTTTTGTTGGATTACATTTTGCATGGAGCTTCCTGTGCTTTCTGCAACAGAAAAGCATCCTGAAGATCATTGGCAGAATAGAAGGGGAACAAGAGAATGAAGGAAGGGCAGGGGTGGGGGGAGGCCAAGGGGCTGGAGAAAGAGCTGAGATTTGGAATATACATGTACCAAGTGTGCACGAGGAATACAGTCATTATGTACACAAGCATGAGAAATAAATAAAAGAATTAAAAGTAAGGAATTGTACAACTCTTCATGATTTTATTGCAGATTGCTGGCTTAGGTAGAGATTAATAGGAAGCTAGCAAGGGACTAAATATAAGATGAAGTCGATACAGAGAGAGGGAGGCCAGGCTTGTGGGTGAAGGCTGAGCTGACAGAAGCTAGGCCCCAAGATGGACACTCAATGGCCAGGCCTGTAAGCCTCCCCAGAGGCAAACAAGAGCTGGAAGGCATATGTAACCGGCACCATCTGGTCCAATAAGCAAACGCATTTAAAGGAGGCAGCAAACAGGTGGCTGGATGACAGCAACACTGTGACCCTCTGTGCTACCGCTTCCAGAAACCCTTTTCTTTCTCCGTGCTAAGTACCCTGGTGTGCACCTCAGTTTTTTATTAGATCAGAGCTGGGTATAGGAACGAACCTATAATCCTACAGAGTGATAGTAGTTTGGCCCAAGGTCACCGTTCACTGTATTAAAAAGCCCCTTCACAGAGTCTCAGCAGAGACTCACTTACTTATCCTCTCCTGAGTCACAGAGCTTCTCTCAGTGAAGTTTTCCTGCTCTTCAGCTGGAGTCCATTCTTTGCGGTTGGTCATGAGAAAGCAAATTGACATGTATAATGGGTTGGGAACTACTTCCTTGTAACAGTTTCAATATGAAAACCAGGAGTTAGTTGTGCAGCCCGTGCACAGCTGAGTGCAGAGCTGAGCACTCATCTCCTTGCTGGGCCTTCACACCATGATACTGTTTTGCCTTGGCATATTAACAATCATTGTTTCAGGGAAAAGTGGCTTCTTTCTCTCTTTTAGAGTCCTGTGATCAGTCATGTGAGAAACACTTGTATTTTTATTTGATTTTTGTTTTTATGGGGGTAACAGATGCATTGGATTAAATGAGTCATTTAGTTTCTGAGTTTATAGGAAACCATTTCCACCAGAAGATGATGAAGGAAAGTGATTATTGACGGAATGTTCTTTGAAAACTGTTCCTGGACACTTCTTTCCCCTCTACTGGGATAGCTCAAAGTCTTTGTTCAAGGTCACACAGTATGTGCACACTGGCACCCATTCGAACACAAGACACTATGAGTGCAGGAAAGAAAATCCGGATATTCTGTGTCCAGACTTCTATGGTGAGAAATGAAGAAATGTTTTCCTGAACACAGAGCAGTGGCCTATAGAAAGCAAAGAACTCATAAAACAAAAAAGAATAAAGGCAGAGTTTTCTCCAAGTATTTTCTTATTACTTTCTTTCGTTCTTCTGCTGACCATTCTCTGCACAGTGGTGGCAAGATATGAGTCCCGCAGGATGTGGTAATGACAGTGGATGGTGTGGTGAAGTTGAGATCGCCATGGACTTCTGCAGATGAGCCTGAGTGTCCAGGAATACTCCAGGAACTGTGAATTACTGTTGAGTATGTAGAGCTGACTTATTTTTCAGGGATCTTTACGCACCTACGTGGATGTTCCTTCTTTATGCTCGTCGACCTGGAGTTAAACATGAGGAGAAAGAGAATTTATGAAGGACTAACTCAAGGTGATGTCTAACTACAAGAGAATCGAGTGAACCCATTGGAAGACATTCCTCCCCAGCCCTATTGCTTTTTCTAAAGAGAAAACTCTATTTTTTTTTCTTTCTCGGGCAAAGCGGTTGTAAAGAAGTGATGTGTGCAATCTACTTTCCCCTATATGTCTCCAGATACCTCACGGGCCACTAGAAAGGATCAGAAACGTATCATACTCTTCCATACTTTTACTTTGGAGCTGAGCAGTCCAAGGTGGTAGGCACTGGCCACATGAAGCCATTTGTACTCAACTTATTTTAAATGATTACAAACATTTTAGTTTGTTTGAAATGTAGTTTCTGGCTCTGGTGGGCCATTCTTACCATCATCCCTGTGTCAGTCTAAATTTCTGGCTGCTCCATTCACAGCGAGGGATTCTAAGCAGAAATGCTGGCGTCTGTGACTTCGTGATATCTTCTGATACAGCCAAGTCCAAACAACTATGGCAAAATGCAAATTAGACAATAAACACTCCACTGAACCCTCCTGAAATGGTCGCACCCTCTCAGAGCCTAGAAATTTGTCAGTGTCTATAAAAATAGGGTACTAGAGGAATGACCAGAGTGACATGTCCCAGACACATGTAGAATCTGGTTTAAAACTGAGTATGGCATCCGCGATGAGGCCACTGCATAACCTGTGAGCAAGATGTCCCAACATCCTCTTGTACCAGAGAACAGAGTTATCTGGGTACAGAACTCAATTTTGAATTTTACAGAGGGTGATACACATGTTGAAAGGAGAAACCATCTGGGAGTGTAACTCAGTGGTAGAATGCTTTGCTTAATATGTGTGAGGTCCTGGGTTCTATCTCCACCACTAAGAAAAATAAAAAGGTAACAAAGAAGGAAAGATGCAGTGATAAGAATTCTAGGAGGGACAAAGAAGCCACAAAGAACAAAGATCTTGTCACTGGTAATGGAGTTAGGCAACCTTGCGTACTTACTGGCACTTTTGGGAGTTAGAATCCCATCCTCCCATGGAGATCCAGAAAGGAAGAGGCACTGTGCTTTCTGGTGATTATTTATTTTGAAGGAATGGGTTTCAGGTCCTAGTGAAAGGCACTCCTGAATCTTAGAAGCTGCATACATCCCAAGGAGGTTCGAGCAGCAGTGACGGCAGTCAACCCTGTATTAAGTGTTCTCAGAAAAGGTGATCGGGGACATATCCTCAGAACAAATAGTAAATTCTGCCTCGAAGTTTCTCAAAGAGATAATCTAAAAGAGAGTTAAGATTGTCCCAAGTAAGGGGGCTTATAATATTAGAAACTGTCTTTGTTGAAGGCTCTAATGTGTGTGGACAAAGGTGGATAAAATCATTTGAGTTGAAAGTCTAGTTTGTACGTCAACGTTAAGACTTTGTGAAGAAGAAAACTTGGAGGCATACAGGTGGAATCTAGTGAAAAGGAAAGCCTTTGCCCATCAGAAGTGTGGTTTGGTTGTCCTAGAAGTCAGGTTTCCCTGCAGGTGCACAGTGTGCTATTACCTTTGATACCTACAGGAAGGCAGTATAGCAGCCGTAGCAGTGTCAGCCTTGGAGTTAATAGAATGGTGGACTTCAAATTCTGGCTCTGTTGTCTGCTAGATCAGTGATTCTGGACCAATTATTTTCTGGATCCTACTATCCCCTCTAATTAAAGGGAATGGGTCACATTCACGTCTAAGGTTGTTCTAGGGATTGAAAGGACCATAGACTTTACGGTGATCACACTGCTGTCACGCAGTTCTTTAAATGTCACCTATTATGTCAGTATCAGAAGTTTTCTCTCCTCTGTAGACATGGTGTTCAATTAATTGTTAACTTGGAAAAGTAGTTTATGCTTTAACTTTCAAGATACTGTCCCCAAATCCCTCAAGATTGCTTATCTGGTAGTAAGAAATAGGGGCACCTGGAAAAGTGGAAGGAGGGATGGGACAATAGCACATCAGAAGAGCTTCTGTGGAAAGGTGTGTGCGGGCCTGATTCCTCTCCCCGTGCTAACTGCACACAGTCACATATACACATTTTCATCCACAGACATGGTGTGGAAAATATCTTGAATTTGAAATATGCTTTTTGTTTGTGAAGTCCAAAGGACAGGCTAGGAAATGTGTGGAAGGTTTGCTCTCGGGCTCCAGGGATGAATTTCCTTCTATTTATTGGGCCGTCTGGCAATGTGCATGGCAGGTTTGTAATAAGTTCACAAATCATGGGCTGGAAGCACATCTTTTTTGGATGCAGCCTTTGCTTCCAGAACAGAGTGGAAGTCACTGAGTTTCCAGAGGAATCTGTGGGAACTGAGAGAAGCTCCAGCCCAGGCTGTACTAGCTGTGAAGCCTCAGCTTCGAGAGAGACCATCCAGCCTTAAAGGTAAGAGGAAGGTTGAGTTCCCTGGGAAAGTGGAAGGGGACGAAGGCTTTGAATTGTCCATATTGAGGCCATCAGGGTTGAGCACAGTTGCTGAGAAGATTCCTAAGTCAGCGGAGGAAAACTTTAGAAATGACCTCTAGTGGAGGGGCTGATTTTAATATCACTGTAGACTGTGATGTGGTTGAATAAATGAGTGGCACCATCTTCCCCTTTTCCTTTTCCTACTTTTCTCAGTTTGCAACATCTTTCAAAACAGCAACCAGGATAGTGACCCTGACACTGTTCAGGTCGAGAATAATGCACATGCATATTGATTCTCCCATTCTTTCATAGTTTCGCCTGTAACCCTCCCCATCCACTACTTGCCTGTGTCTCCACACACGCCCCACTCCTGGTAACCACCTACCTGCTCTCCATTTGTATTTTGGGGAGTAGATAATATTTATTTATTATATCTCATTTTACAGGTGAAAAATCTGAGGCTCCGAAATGAAAATAACTTGCTTAATGTTGCACAGGAGGAAGAAGCCATCTTTAACTTTAATCCATGTCTACCACAATACTTGCCTTCAGTTTTCTTATTGTTTGCTCATACTTCACACAAAAAAGTGTTTTCTTCTCATTGGCATTCACCATCTTTTCTCAGTTTTGAATTTAATGCCACCAACAATGAATACACAAGTTGGGACAAGTTACTCAAATAGAAAGTCAACATTCTGTGCAGTATACAATAGGTAATCAACATAGTCATGATGCAGGACGTAACTCAAACTACCTACTTTATTTTTTTAATAATGAGAGAGTAACAGCAAAATAGTTTAGTTGTAACAAAACCATGAAAGGAGCACAATTGTAAAAAGCAAATGAGCAGGTATTGTTTCTGCTCATATTAGTTATGTCCTTTAAACAGGAAAAACTACCGTTAGTCTAGTGGTTCTCAACCCATCTGCAGAGCAAAGAAAAAAGTAACCATTCATAACACAGTAGGGTTATGTGCGACCCACCTCAAACTAGCTGAGCACCTGTCTGGAGCTGGGCCCAGGCAGAGAGAGTAAAGTGCCGTCAGTGTGGAGAACTACAGGTCTAAAGCAATAAGCAGTAAAAGACCTGCCCTCAAAGTGATTCAAAACCAAGAAGAGTGGGTCATATACTTATTTCCTCTTATTTGGAAAGGGGGAAAGGCAGACACTGACAAAACCGTCTGATCTTTATCCATTTCAGATTACTCATAATAGCGTTTAACACACGTTAAATACTGCAAGATACTGAAAAATGCTACTCAAATTGATACTCTACTTTTCATTTACCAACCTGTTATGGAATAATACTAGCTTTCAGAGAAAATCCTCCACATTTTATGTTTGCATGGTCAATAAGATACATTACAAAGTATTTTATTAATCGATAATTTTAAAATGATTTTCACTTAATGTACCCCTAATAAATTTTTTGGTGCAGAAAGGAGATTTGGGTGTTTTCCAGCTGTTTCTAAACCTGCTAGAATCCTTCTTATTAATTAATTAATTAATTAGTTAACTTATTTATTTGACACAGGGTCTCGCTTTTGTAGTTCAGGCCAGCCCTGAGCTCACTATGTAGCCCAGGCTAGTCTCGAACTCACAGCAATCCTCCTGCCTCTGCCTCCTGAGTGTGGAGATTACCAGGGTTAGCCACCCCACCTACGCCCGGGATTGTGGTATGTGGTTACCAGGGGGACCTTGCGTTGCGAGGCAGGTGTCAGAACCACTGAGCTAAATCCCAGGTCCTAAAATCCTTTTTATAAGACCCGTTCCTTCAAATTTAGAGCCCAGACACAACATTTTTCTTTAAAAATGCCTGTAACTGTATGTATCACTGATAAATCCCTACATGAAGATTCGGTAGCACGACAGGTGTATATCTTCAAAACGACCTTTCCAGAATTTTCATCTTTGGAATAATACGAGGCCAGGCCTAGAAAACAACTTCGTCCCTGAGAACATGCAAATCCACTTCTCCAAGTCTCTTCGAATTCCGAATCAGCTGCTTCCCTCAGGACCCCACATCCTGGGTTAAAACCGCCTGGTTTAGCGGTACACATCCATAATCCCAGCGCTCAGGACTCCATATCCACCTCAGTCTCTTAGCACTTTTCCTCAAGTGTCGGCTCTGGCAAGGCCTCTTCGCTGATGTCCTCCATGGCAGTGACACCAATGGGGGCAGAAGTCCCTCCGGTACCGGAAAGCGGTACCTGGCAAACCGCCACCCGTTGAGGCGCCCGCGGCTCCTCTGGCCTTCAAGCCCTGGCTGCTCCTCCGTGCCCCGCCTCGCCCCACCTGGGCGTTGCCATCCTCATCACCAAGGCGCCTGCCTGCTCGGCCTCCCGAGAGCCGCCTGGACTTTGCGTTTTCGAGGCCCCTAGGCAGATTCAGAGCAGCAGGGCCTCCCGGGAAGCCGTGGGGTGAGCATGGTTCTGAGGCACAGGGAGCCTCAGTGGCTGAAGGCCCAGAGCGGGACAGAGGCCCGAGTACCAAGCAGAGCCAGGCCGTAGCGGATAGTGTCTGCACCGTGTCGGGGCCAGTGGCCTGGGACACGGGCTCGGGGTGCAGAGTAGCCACAAGCGCTGCTTTCTCCATGATGCGGAGGGTAAGCGGCTGGACTTGGAAGGGCAACAGGAAAGCGCTGCTCTCCAGCTGTCCACTCTTGTCTTGGGGAATGCTGAATAAATGGAATCATGTAGTGTGGAAGCTTTTGTAATCGATACTTTTCTTAGCTCAGAAAATTTCTGTGAAACATTTTGCTCGTTCTATGTAGCAATGTCACTGGGTGGAGCTACAGTTCAGGGCTGCAGAGTTAGAATGCTGACGGTACTAGCAATGTGCATTGGTGACGTACCCCTTTCCACTTCCCCTGCAGATGACCTCTGCCAGCATCCTTACAAAAAAAAAAAAAAAAAAAAAAGCCCCGTAGGGAGATTCCAGTGCTCCTGTCCCCTAGGTTTCAAGTTTGTTGCATTGTTTCTCTGGGTTCCTCTTGAGCCTCTGCTTAATTTAGGAGAAGTAAGCTGAAAATTTTGGTATTCACCTTGTGTTCATGTGCGGTGGCATTAGATGGGGACATCCTTCCGTGGCCCTGGGGTATCTTTCTTGGCAAAAACTAGTTAGTGTGTGTGTGTGTGTGTGTGCGTGTGTGTGTGTGTGTGTGTGTGTGTGTGTGTGTGTGTGTGTGAAGGTAGAGTC
This sequence comes from Petromus typicus, assembly GCA_004026965.1. NCBI lineage: Eukaryota > Metazoa > Chordata > Mammalia > Rodentia > Petromuridae > Petromus > Petromus typicus. The sequence goes on along the minus strand of PVIR01001862.1, from coordinate 62,858 downwards.
GAGACTTACCCTAAGACACGAGTGAAATTAACACCCACCATGCCAAGGCTGCAGAAATCTCCTGGGAACACTGGAGCCCTGGAGACTCACTGGTGCCAGGTCCCTGTATTTTCATGACACTTTTTTCCACTTTGTAACCAAACCTGCAACACCCAACTTTTTGAGTGCTTGAGCCAGTTAGGGAGACCGGTGTGGTGACACAGTGTGCCTGAGCTGATCAAGGTCCTCTCCTTGCATGTGACGTAGGAGATCCTCAGAGTTAACATGTCTCTGAAACAAGATGCTGAAAGTGTGGCTCTGCTTGGTGTCCCCTAGGCAAAAGAGAGACTCTTGAATTTCTTGTACCAAAGACGAAAGAAACGTGCACTCCAACAACTGCAAGTGTCCTGGCCCCCTCAGCCCAGGAAGGGCATCCAGCGAGCCGGTTGTGACTGGGTGGGCCGACGGCGTGCACTGTTGCTCTCAGCAATCCCACTTCGGCTGCACTGGGCTGTTGAGTGGGAGAGGAGGTTGCCATGGTCCACGCATCTTCACATCCACTGTGACCTCCTCTGTGACTCCCACAGGGTCTGGGGCCCCTTTTCCCCTTTCCACCGGGATGAGCTGCCACAGCTTCCAGTTCCCCTTTCTCTCCTAGGAGTTTCCTGAGCCACGATTCAGGAAGCCAAGGAGGCATGGTAAAAGAAGCCATGCTTCTGGAAGGCCCAGGACTTTGTTCTTACTTAACAGCTGACAAGCAGGAGACAGCGTCACTTTGTGGGATGAACCAGTGAGATAATGCCTAAAGCCTGGAGGATGAGGACACCAGCCACTTGTCCATACCGCTGGAAATAGCCACTAGAGGGAAAGTAGTGGTCACCAACTGCTCCGAAAACTCAGTTACTTCTGAGACTAGATAGTTCCAGTGCCACTCACACCCCACTCCTGCAGATCCGGTTACACATCCAAGTCCTGCTCCTTGTGCTTTATCGCCTCAGCCTCTGCCTCTGAGATGCCTTTACACTTGAGTGAGATCACTGTGATTTGCCTGGATGCTGAGCATTGTGCCCTCTGCCTTTGATGACCATGCAGTGTGGCGGCTGATTCTGTGGTCTCTGTTCCTCTCGTTTGCCCCTGTCTTGCTTTCCTGTTCCTTGGACAACTCTCGGCACTTCTTCCTCTCTCTCCTCCCAGCCAAGGTTTCATGGAGAGTGGCTGGAAAGTTGTCATGGTACCCGGAAAGTTCAAATGTCTCTTCTGCTACCCCACAGTTGCTCTTCTGAACACAGGCTGGGGATGTATTTTGGAATTTCACATTTGCAACAGGGACCATATTGGGCATAGGAACGAAGGTGGTAAACACACGGAGATTAAGGCGGTAGGAATTTAAAGTGAGTAAATACCTCTTTGCCAGGAAAGAGTATCAATTTCTCAGAAAGAAGAGGTATATAAGCTTGCCATTTCTGGGTAATTATTGCTTCCTCTGCTGGCACCTGCTACTCGTCTTACTCATTCATTCCTGAGCCAGGAATGGAGTCCTGGACTTGGGAGGCCAGAATTAGAATTCTACCAACCTGCACTGCCAAGGTTCCAAAGGCCATTGTGCTGCATCATGACTCCTTTGGGACCCCAACAATCAGGCTCTGGGACTCTAAGACCAACGTGAGACACAGAGACAAAACACTTTGTCTCTCACTACTTATTGTCTGTACATTTGGGCTCTAGAGCAACCACAGCAGTCTTGGAGTTACAATGTCCTGTCATCATAGGACATATTTTGGAGCCATCACCTCGGTCACTGAATCGGTGAGTTCTAAACCCCATGTTACTTTGGGCAAAGTAGGGACAGCTATTTCTTCAAACTGATTGCCAGATGATGTAGAATAAAGTGGGTAGGACCTCAGGCCTTAGGTACAGGGTTATCTCAACTCTTTCACCTTGCACTAATTGTCAACTCTAAAAACCAGGAATGGGAACCTTATGTATCTCTTCTTTTTTCGGGAAGGCCAATTATTTCGGCCTCTGTAAATATTCCCTGGTGTGTGTAAGATCTTGCTGTTAAACTTTTGTTTGGGGAGTTCACGGTGTCTATGGCATCTCTGTAGGTCCCCTGGGCAATGATCACGCATGTTAGACCTAATCTGAGGGAAAATGATATAGTGACATTGCAATCCCTGGGTACTTTGTAATCACTCTGTAGTTACTACTGCTGTAGTGTTCAGTTCTCATATATGGTATATTCAATTGCAAAAACGTTGATTATGAAGAGTAATACCTCACAGCCTTAGTACCTTCCTAGTCTCTGATCTAGAACAATTCTACTGCTCATTCAAGTATAACTCAGAGGAATAGTGTCTACAGGTGGATTATGGATTCTTATAGGCTGAGCCGATGAAGATGAGAGGGCTTTTGTTTTCTAAATTCTGGGAAACTTAAACCAGGGCTTCACTCACTTTGGGCAAGGGCTCTATCACTAAATTAAACACTAAGCCATGATTTTTGCATTTTGAGCATGATGTTCTTCTGGTGACTATGTGGATGTATGGCTTGCCCACGCACTGCTTATATAATGTAGTCTCAGTAAAAACTGAGGAAATGGAGACATGGATGCTTGTAAACATGACCTGGAAATATAATATTTGGGGATCAAGAAGTTTTGTTTTCGTTGTGATGATGCCTCAAAATACATTTCTTCCTCTCTCTCTCTCTGTGTGTGTGTGTGTGTGTGTGTGTGTGTGTGTGTGTGTGTTTTCAGGAGTACAAATGAAGTACTGCCTTCTGAGAATGGCAGGAAAGGCTCAGTCATTTATGCTTCTTTTACCTTATAGTAGCATTCAAGGACAGCCTGAAAACCTGTGCTCAGTGTCTGAAAGAAATTGGATAGAGCTGTGATTTATTAGTATTAGTAGTATTTCACTTGCAATAACAAGAGTAAATTGCTAGTTCCTTGTTAAACTGTGTCTCGTTAAAGAGTTGCTTTCCTAGGGCTGGGGATTTAGCTCAGTAGTTCCAGAGTCTATCTTGCAAGCACAAAGTCCCAAGTTCAGTCCCAAGTAACCTCATATAATAATGCTGAGCATGGTGATTCACACCCACCAGCAATCAGTACCACACACCACAGTGTCAGGCATGGTGGCTCACACCTGTAATCTCAGCACTCTGGAGGCAGAAGCAGGAGTATTGCTGTGAGTTTGAGGCTTGCCTGGGCTACATAGTGAGCACAGGAGCAGCCTGAACTACAAAAAGCAAGCCTCTATCTCTTAAAAAAAAAAAAGAGTTGCCTTCCTAGAAAACCAAGGCAAATCCCAGGAAAGCATGCTTCATATAGATAATATGCATTAAGAAGCATATAACATTCTAGGAATTCTGGAATATATTAGAAATAAAATATTCTATTGACACTGATCAAAACATCCCAAAATATCTTTCAGTGTAATATACACTGTAAGGAAAACACACATGATATTTTATGAGCTTCATTGTGGATATTAAAATGCTACGTTTTTTAAATTTTATTATTTTTTTACTTTTTCTGTTTTTTGAGACCGGGTCTCATTTTGCAGCTCAGGCTAGTCCTGAACTCAGCCTCAAATTCAGCAGTCCTCTTGGGAGCTGGGATTACAGGCGTGAGCCACAACACCTGGTATTGTGGTATGTGGTACTGATTGCTCGTGGGCATGAGTCACCCTACCTAGCATTGTTATATGTGGTCACCTAGGATCGAATCTAGGACCTTGCACTTGCAAAACAGGCACCACAGTCAGGGTGCTAAATCCTCAGCCCTTAAAATGCTACCTTAAAACACTATTATTTTCTGGAAAGGAAGACTAACTTTGAAATAGTCTTCATTTTTCTCTAAAATAGTGCATGAATGTAGTGCTTTCCAAATTATGAATCCAAATAGGATTCGAGGTTTATTTGATCAGGGCAAACATTTTATAAAATTATCTTTAGGAGGAAATACTGAGAGTATCCATTGGCAGTTTGTCATAACGCTCGATTCGGAACTGAAACAAAACTTGATAAATATGTCACTGGATCAAAACACATATTCATAAAATATACTTTTGAATGTGTGGAGATCAAGAAGTTTTGTTTTAATAGTGATGCTGCCTTAAAACACACTCATGGCTGAATGTGTGTGTGTGGGGGGGGGTGTGTGGGTGTATGTGTGTGGGTGTGGGTGTGGGTGTGTTTTTAGGAGCACAAATGAAGTACTGTACACTATAGTGTTTCTTTTTTCACTATTATTTGTATATGTATATAATAGAGAATACTTATATTCTTATTTACAATTTGCTACATGTAACATCTCATAATCCTTTTTATCCCTTTTCCTCTATCAATGTCCCTCTTCCACTTTTGTCCACTTCTGCATCTCCAAAATGTCTGACTCTACCTTTCACAACAAGCCTCCTTAATTTTACTCTTGTAATAACTTTTGTTAGTGCATGTTTGCCGTACCTAATGTTTACTTTCACGGTAGAGGACTGATGCGTGTACATAACATATTGCAATTGCCTAAGTTTCCCTCCTTTCCTCTGTGCACACTTTATTTTTCCAGATTGCAAAGTTAATTATCATTCATACAGGCTGAAAACCAGACTAATAGGCAAAAGGACATATAAAACATGTAAGACTCTTATAATGGTACACTTTTTGATACGTTGTCTGTGCTGGATTATAATGCCTTTTATTTTTCTTTCTCATTTTTTCCTATTATCTGTGTTTTATTTCATACTTTACATATACAGAGTCCACCAAAAATGTATGCACACTTCAGCCGTTCACAAACCAGTAAATGTCTGGAGGCTAAAGGTTACCTCTTTCAGCACTTGTTGTAACTATAGAGGCCAAAGGCAACTTGTATTAACCTCATGATGTCTCAATAAATTTAATACTAAAATACTAATAGAAGCTTTTCTTTCCTTGGTGTATACATTTTTGGGTGGACTCTGTATATATTGACTTTTCATATAAGAGAATTCATGTAATATTTAAGCTTGTGCATCTGAGTTACTTCACTTAACATTAAGGTCTCTGTGGTGAAGCCACACTACACTTAACTTTCTGTGTGTGCCTTTTTCTCAACTTTATGGCCTCCTATTTCAACCATTTTCCTGCAAATGGCATAATATAATTTTTTTCTTTATTTTGGAATAGTATTCCATTGCACATTTTATGGTTCAGAGCTGCAATGTCCTACCAAACCCTCATGTATTAAGGCATTCAGCTTTTGGAAGACAATGTGATTGTTCATGGACTGTATCCAGCAGGCAATTGTTCCAGTGAAATATTCAAAGATAAATGTCACGTTAGGAAGGGAAGTCCATTTGAAAGTGATTGGAGGAATGACCTGGAAGGGTATGTCTCCACCCTGAGGGCCTGTCTTCACTCCGCTTCCTGCCAGCCATCGCACAAACAGGTTTCTTCTTCGACATCCTTCTACCATGCTCTTCCCGTGTTGGAGCCAATATTCTACACACTGAATTCTCTAAAAGCTCCGAGCCAGAATAAATCTCTCCGACTTTGATTTGTGGGTGTTGTATATTTTGTCCTTGTAACAAGAAAGTGACTAACAGACACAGATTGGATTACCAAGAATGTGGCCCGTTTTTTGAGCGTACCTGACTAATACTTTTCCTCTTAAAATAGGACCTACCTAGAAAACCAATATTTGTTCCAACAGATGCAAACTTCAGGGGATATCTCTTCTGAAATCATGCTAGAAATTGTCTCCTGTGTAGGTTCTACTATTGGAGGAACACAGCACGTTGTTCTCAAGCCTTTGGAATTGGTTCATGGGGAGAGTTTGGAAAGGTTTGGAGAGCCTGGCTAGAGAGGTCTTAGAATGCTATAAGCTGAACTTGATGTGTGATATTGCTGTGAGCTCAGCAAACCAGAACACTGATAGAAATGTAAAGAATAAGGCCAGCCTCAGCAGGTTCAGTTGGAAACAAGTTTTTCTAGAGGCTATGCACGTTACACTCCAGCACACAATTTCTGTTCATTCTTACCATAGCTTATGTCTTGGAAGAAAAAGGTGGAGGACAGCTTACTAATTCACCTGGAGGAGGACATTTTAGAGCTATGCAATGTTCAGGCTGTGGTATGCATAATTCTGGGTGACTTTAGCCAGGTTTATAGCGAGAAGCAGGAGAAAATAGCCAAGGTAAATAGTTTGAAGTGTCTGTAGTCTCATTAGAATAGAAGCACCTGCAAACGTTAGGCCTTAGGGAGCATGGGTGCTGAAAAGATTAACATTAAAAAGGAGCCAAGTATTTGCATCAGAAAATAGGAAAGATGGCTAGAGTACCTCCGGATTCAGCAAGACCTCAACCTGTACAGACTCCAGGATGCAAAAGTATAAAACTAATTGGAGATGAGAGTCTCTTCACCCCTCTGTCTCCTAGTCAAGAACGGCCAACAAAGGAACTGACTCCCCAAGCTTCATTTCAGAGTGCTCAATTATCCAAGTATAAAGAGGCCTCTGCAGCCTTTTTTTTTTTTTTTTTTGAGACAGGGTCTTGCTTTTGTGGTTCAGGCTGGCCCTGAGCTCAGCCTCAAACTCACATCACAGCAGTCCTCCTGCCTCTGCCTCCCGAGTGCTGGGATGACAGGCGTGAGCCACCACGCCTGGCACTGTGGTATGTGGTACTGATTGCTGCCGGGCGTGAGTCTTCACACCCGTTATGGTATGTGGTTTCCAGGGATCGAACCCAGGTCCTTGCACTTGCAAGACAGGTGCCGGAACCACTGAGCTGAATCCCTGGCCCTCTGCAGCCATTTTTTAAGGGAGCCTGGCTACTGCTTGAGTTGAGGGCATGTCTTGGCATTTTTCACGTTACTGCACTTGCAAGCATGCAGAATGCAGGAGTTAGAGTCAGCGAGGCTTCCACCCAGATTTTAAAAGAACGTCTGGGTGGCTAGGCAGTGTGCCTCTGAAAGGACAGCTCACAAAGCTGTGAGAGTGAAGCTAAATGACAGTAGAGACCCAGGAAATTTGAGCTGCTAGGTCCAAGGAGTGTCTGCTGAGAGAAGCCACAGTCAGTGAGTGGAGCCACCCCCAGACAGAGGCATGAGGGCTACAACTGGCAGTGGCATAGTGCACACCCTTTGGAGCTCACATCCTGCCAAAAATTGCCCTAGGTACTGGCTCTGCTGGTGTAGGAATTAATATTTGCCCCGGTGGGTTTTGGTTGTAGAGTGTGGTCAATTTGGAGTCGGGAGGGACCATGTTCAAAGCAGCTCATGGTTGGATGAATGTACATGTAGACATGCCCTCCAACTGAACATTTATAAGAGATGGAAATTCAAAGATGCGACTGTGCATTTTGATGTGTTTCCTAGGAAGTTTCATGCAGACAATGGGAAGGAGTCTGAACTGAATATACATAGAAAGTAGAGGTGGCTCCGGGCGGGAAAGGATTCTTTCCAGACACCTTCATGGAGGCAAAATGTCAGGGGCTGCGTGGAGGCAAACTATCTTTCCAAACATCCCTTTTACAAACCAGACATGGAAGTGGATCCCAATGGAGAAAAATTAAGTTTCAATGGCAACAAAATTCCACTCAGATAAAGGAGAATTTTCCTGACTCTGACTTTGACACCTTATCATCATCATCAAACCCAGGGGGGAAAGTGGCTACAGAAGGAGCCAGGCATATATTGGGCTTTAGCTTCGTCTCATCTCTGCTAAAGAAACTGAGAAGTTGTGACACTTAGGAATGTGAGCTGCAATGTTCACCTTGGACGGGACCAAGGAATTATGAAACACTCACTGTATAGAGTACTAAAGTCACCAGAGACACGGTGTCATGTGGTAGTGATCACAAAAGTTATTGTGTTGCCCCTCAGATTGTTCATGGGAACTATAGAAGAAGGTGCTCAGAATGAAAAAGCTGGAGCACTGGGAAGTTTATGGGACAAAATTATTTAGTTTTGGCTGCTACCTTTGTATATAGCAGTCATTCAGATATTTAAACATCAACATTCAAATTCTGAACACCACTTACAATAAGACAAAGAGGGGATCTTTCAGGTTGAAGTATTAGCTCCTTGCCTGGGAAAGGTATTGACACACATTCCTTTTGCGGCCATCTTTATTTCTCTGGGTAGCTGACATTATTTGATCAATTCAGAAGCAAAAGAAATCTGGATGATGAGCAAGAGAAAGGTACAGAAATCATGAAGATCCTATCTCTGAAGTGTTAGTTCTTAATGATTTTGATTCTACTTCCTCCCCCATATTGTATATGGAGTCCAAGTCTGGGTTCCTAGATGTAGACCCTGCGACAAACTAGAGGTCCAAAGAGCTAGTTCAGAATGGAAGGGCAGACAATGCTGGAGAGGTACTGGATCAGGAGCTGCATATAAATCTAGTCAACTCAAGGAGAGTGATGACCCATTTTACCAGTGAGGACAGGCGGACCTAATTCCCAGGGGATGCTGTGCACAGCTCTGTAGAAAACACACACCAGAGATTAATCTCAGATGTAGCATGAGGGAAAATGTTGAATACGGACACCCTTTTTTCTGCTCACATCATGCAGTGTATTGTCCATGTAGACCAGAATGTTTGTCCTTCCCTGAGAGACCTTGTTCACCCCCCACAGCTGCTGCTCACCTGTTTCTCCTGGGCCTTCCACCTGCTACCTCTCTTCTGTGCTCCACATTCCGCTCTCATGTCAGACACATGTCTACTTCATGCCTCTTTTTAAAAAATTTATTTGGGGTGGAGAATGGATAAGGTCTCGCTTTGTAGTCCTAGCTAGCACTGAGCTCACTATGTAGCCCAAGCAAGCCTGGAACTCACGGCAATCCTCCTGTCTCTGCTTCCTAAGTGCTGCGACTACAGGAGTGAGCCACTGGCACTGGCACTGTGGTATGTCATACTGATTGCTGATGGGCGTGTGTCACCATGCCCGGCATTGTGGTATGTGGTTAGAGGGACCCAACCTGGGCCCTTGTGCTCGCTGAGCTAAATCCCTGACCCTCCACACCTCTTTGATGAGACGTACCCACATCATCTCCCACTATGGAAGAAGATGCTCCAACCCTAGAGGACGGGAATACGTTGGCTGGATTATTTCAGTTTAACACTACAGCCTCATGCCCGTGCAAGTTCTTTACTTTTAGTAGAGTGTCATAATCATGCGTGTGGGGGTTTTTTTTGTCCAAAGTTATTGTAGCTGCTTTTCTCATTGCTGAGACAAAAGACCAGGCACTCAGAATTAAAGTAGGGAAGTTTATTTGGCTCACAGTTGATGGAGGTTTCAGTTCATAGTCAGCTGGCTGCACGGCAGGCTGGCACATGGCAGAGAGGCATTCCAGAGGAGAAACAGTCCATTGTAAGCAGACCGGAAACAGCACGTTAGCCCTCTTTCTGTCCCTTATATTGTATGCAGGCTGCCCTCCTAGCTCAGTATAGCAGTCACATCTTTAATCCTGGACAGAAATATGACAAACCTTAAATACGAAAATATGGACTAATTTAGTAATCACACACCCTTGATCCCAGCACCTCACAGTCTACATCCACCACCTCTGAAAAGCCCCTCCTCGAGACTTTATGAGGCATTGAAGGGACAATTAGACATCAGCCATAACAAAGGCCGAGAAGTTCCCCAAGTGTTAGGAAGAACAACTCCTTAGAAGCTGCAAGGAGAAGGCAGAGCCAGGCAGAGCCCTGGCTTCTTCATCTCCTGAGTCACATCCTGGCCTGGGCAGCTCCAACACTTTACTTGGATGCTGACAGAGGCCAGCATCTGTAGTTTTCAAAACTACACAGTCTAGGGGCACCTCTCATCTGAATACTGATTACTTCAGTAAAATTCATGTAGAAACACCTGACAACTTGAAAGGAAAAAGAAAACTGAATGTGTAATTGTGTGCTAATCTCTAAGATATCCTCAAAGAGATGTCTATTTTGGTCTTGGTCTTTTTCATCTGATTTTCTAACGGTACAATTTTCGATTATAAGGAAGCATCACAGAAGTGTAAGTACACTTACACAATCAAATTTTACTCCCCCCTCCCCAAATATCTCTCTGAGTGGTTCATTCTCAGGAGTCAGGATGTCAGTGAAAGAAAAGCGCACCTCTACTGAATTCAAAATGAGACTTTGTGGTGGAATCCTTCCAAGAGTTTTTTCCTGGCCAGCTTTGGCACATTCTCTGTTCAAGCAAGGAGATTGTCCAGTTCCTAGTGGGAGAGTACTATAAAATCGTAGTTGATATTTTCAGGAGAAATTCATGTTTGCCTCAGAGTGTTTTTCCGTACCACTTATATGCTTGGGTTAAAAAAGGACGGACTACAATGGGTAATTTCAGGTGAAACCATTCACTGAAGCTCAGGTACTTTTATACGTTATTTTGCTAGTATTTGGTGAAATGGTACAACGTATACAGGGAACTGCACTCCTATTCCTCCTCACTTCTGAAATAACTTTGCACATGATGTTTATGTATATTACAGAGATTTCAGTAGAGTACACCTAAAGACAATCACTGAAATTCCAACTACGTAGAATCACACTCATTTTGAGCATGTTGGAGAATGTCCAGTTAAGCAACACTGTAAGAACATCCAGTTTTCCTATTAGGAACCTCATAATTGATCTCTTTGACATAAAATTATACCATCCCAGTGACAAATTTGAAAAAGACTTGGGTTCCATCTTTTTATTATATGGGTAGAGTGGAGACCTATTTCTTTATCAGGATGTGAAGGATTGTATATCCTGCTATATAAATCCCAGATCTGGTCTTCCTGAGAACCTCTTTGTTATCCTTGACATTAAGGTATGCTAAAACAGAAGGTGTTAGCTGGTGATAAAATGAAACTTTTCCTGTGACCCTGGTTCCCTGCTGCATACACCCCACAGTGTAGCAGGGCTGGCAGGCATTTTAGGCCCATCATCTTTGGAAATGATGATGACTGACATTGGTGGTGATGCTGCAGCCAGAAATGAGCTACAGCTACCACTGAGGTGGAAGGCAGCCAGGTCCTGTGCTCAGTTCTGATCACTGCTTTCTCACCTAACCTGTAACATGCATCCAAATCCAACTTTGCATCCACTTACCTAAACTTTAAAAGAATTGTGCCAGTCTAGCTGCAGGCCCCGCAGAAATGTGCTGTGCCATGTGCTGGCCACAAGGCTCATGTAGCTAAATTGTAATAAATGATTAGAACTCCACTTCCTGGCTGGATGTCAGCTGCTCCCAGCTGCCGGGCAGAGGGCAGTACAGGCCAATAACGTGCTGCCTGGGTTATAGGAGAAGAGGTTCCCAGCCGCTTACACCAGCCAAGAAGATCCTCTGGGAACTGAACTCAGTTTTGATTTTTACAGAGGGGTGGGCATTTTGAAAGGACAGTCAGGCTGGAGTTTAGCCCAGTCATTGAGGATTTGCCTAAGATTGGTGCAGCTCCATGTTCCATCCCCAGCACAGGGAAAAAGATAATGTAACACAAAATGCATGGAAAGTGCAAGGAGGTACTAATCGGGATCCCAGGAGGGATGGAGAAGTGAAGAACGACAAGTGACTAGTCGCTCTTAATGTGGAGAATCAGCATCATTTGCTAATTGGCAGTTATGGAGGTTTGGATTTCATGCCTTCACAGACACTTGGGAAAGAAGAGTTCCTGAACTTCTGGGTGATCATCTTTTAAAGGAATGAATTTCAGGGCCTTCAGGAAGACCCCTCTAAATCAAGAGATTCATGCATCTCCAAGGGATGAAAAGCCAGTCACTCTGATGAGCCTCTTGCAGTTAATTGGTGGTTTCTGACTCCTCAGGCGTTGGCTAGAGTAAAGAGTAAATTCTGCTTGGAGCTCAATCAGACGGGTGCATTAATGGGGGAGGGGGGCAACGGTCAAGCCATCGATGTGAGTTTGAACTCTCAGAAACTACATTCGTGACAAACAATTTCAGTATCTACAGCCGGAGAAAGATAAAATCCTCCACTTCAACGATTCATAGTTGTTGCAGGTCAAAGGAAAGACCTGGTGAAGAAGAAGGTTGGGAAGTATATGGGTAGAAGTTGGTGAAGGGGAGCATCTTCTTCTTTAATTGTACTATGGTAAGGTGGTTCCTAAGGTTGTTTCCCTGTAGGCGCACTGTGACCTTTTGCTTCTGACTTCCACAAGGTGGCAGTGTCGCAGCATTAAGTGTCAGCTGTGGATTTCTTAGCATGGTGAATTTCAAATACCAGCTCTAACTGAGTGCGGTGACACATGCCTGTAATCCTAGTACGTGGGAGACTGAAGTGGAAGGTTCACTTAGAGTCTTAGGTCAGCCTAGTGAGTTCAAGTCCAGCTTGAACTACAGGACAGACCCTGTTTCAAAAAACCCGAAACTAAATTAGTAAAAATAAATCACAAATCAAATACTGGCTCTGCTGTCTGCTAGCTCTGTGACTCTGGATAAGTAAGTATTTCCCTCTGTGTCCCACTTTCCCCATGGGTTAAAGGACATAGATCATATATTCTTCTAGCATTGCTTTGAGGATTCGGGAAACTGCAGAGTTTACGGTCATCACAGTACAGGCACACAGTGTGTCAAGTGTCACCGGCTACGTCGGGGTCAGCAGAGCACTGTTCTGATACAGGTGGGGAGATAGCTTGCAGTTCACGCTCCACTTAGAAAACCAGTTTGCACTGCGTCTTTGAGATCACTCTTCCCAGAGCATCCAATTAGAAGGGTGGAGGAGGGGCACTTGGAAAAGTTGGAGAAGCAGAATGGAGTGGGACACAGGGAGACTGCGAGGGATGGAGCTGTGTGCTGCCACTGGGCCATCTCCACGCAGACCCACACACAGCTACCTGTGTCTGTGTTTACCCGTGACAGGGTATGGAGGAACCGAACTTGAGCCACCCTGCTTTTTTTTTTGTCCAACTGGACAGACTCTTGACTCCATTGAAGATTTTCCCTCAGTGTCCTGCGATGGAGTGTCTATCTGTTGAGTTCGGTGTTGGTGATGACTGATAGCAGGTTGGTACTGAGATCCCAAGTGACGGTCTGGGAACAGATCTCCCTTGGGAAAAGCCTTGGCCTCAGCAACAGCGTGGAAGTCGCTGAGTTTCCAGTAGAAGCCGTGGCTACCAAGGGAAGCCCCAGTCTAGGCCACACTACCTGTTGGTCTTCAGCTCCCAAAGAGGCCGTCCAGCTGGGTGTAGTGGCTCATGTCTGTAATCCCTGCACTCAGGAGGCTGAGGCAGGAGGACTGCTGTGAGTTCAAGGATGGCCTCGGCTACATCATGAGTTCAGGGCCAGCCTGAACTACAAAGCGAGCTCCTGTCTCAAAAAACTAAAACAAAACTAAACAAACAAACAACAACAAAAAAACCCCCAAGAATACCCCGCAGCCCTCTAGGGAAAGGCTGAGGATTTGTTGTGTGCATTGCTGAGAGGGAGTGGTGGGTTTGGAATTGCCATTCTGACACCGGCAGGACGGAGCACAGAGGTGGGGAAGAGAGAACTCTCAAGTCAAGGAAAGCAGACCTCAGAAATGGTGTTTTGAACGACCTGCTGGAAGGGAACATGTCTAAGCAAAATACTTCATTAGTTTTGACATCATTGGAGATTGGAATGTTGTTGAACAAATGGAAAATTTCCATTCCCCCACTACCTACTTTCCCCAGGTTGTAATATCTTGCCAAACTGTGGTACAGCATTACAGTCAGGATACTGACATTGATACAGTCCAGACAGAGAACTGTTGGCAGGCACATTGATCCCTCCTGTGCTTTCATAGCTTTCCCTGTAGCTCTTCTGCCAGTGCTGTCCTGTGTCTCCCCACCTGTGGCAGTGCTGGCAATCCGCTCTCTACTATGATAATTGTATCAGGTGAATAATGTGCTATACTTAGGATTGTACAGTATATAACTTTCAGTAAGTGACCATTTTCTTCACTAAGAATCATTCTATAAGGAGCATCTGGTTCCTCTATGTAACAGTGTCTCTTGAGATCCCCTGTCTGTCTGTCTGTCTGTCTTTCTTTGAGATAGAGTCTTGCTTTATAGTTCAGGCTGGGCCTAAACTCATTATGTAGCCCAGGTCAGTATGAAACTTATAGAAATCCTCCTGCCTCAGTCTCCTCAGTGCTGGTATTATAGGCATGAGCCACCATACCTGGCATTGTGATACGTGGTTACTGGGGATTGAATTCAGGACCTTGTGCTTGCCAGCCAGACGCCAAAACCACTGAGCTAAATCCCTGGCCCAAAATCTTCTTTCTTCATGTACTTGTTGCAATAAATCTGTGGGGAAGGGATCTGAGACCTGCTGCAGAGTGGAGTCCTGTGTGCAGTGGTGGAACTAGTTCGAGGCTGGAGGCGGGAAGGAATCAGGCCAGCAGGGAAAACTGCTGCTGTTGTTCTACTGTGAGAACCTGTGATTTTGGATATTCTGGCACTTCAGCTCGCTTTCATTTTATGTTTTTCAGTCCTGTGGAACAGACACTTGGTCTTGGGGAAGGGATAGTGTATGCAGGGATGCTCTCCTTGTTATGATCTCTTTCCTCAGCACTTCCTTCTCCATGCCTTTTTCTTGTCTCCTGAAGGGACTCCTGGAATTAAGCCATGCCATCCAAATATACTCCTCTGACAGGCTATTTTCATTTAGAAGCACTTAAACAACAGAAACTGCAAAGTGCTCATTCTGATCTTCCTACTGTTTCTTAGAAGAAGGAGAAGAAATTTCTAGATGAGATATGCCCTCCCTATATCCGCAGGAAAACAGCATAATTATCATCAGTGGTCAAAATATGCAGCAAAGAGAATTCTGCATAGATCAACCTAAAATATATTTTATGGTCTGTTCATGTGCCATAGTTCCTTTCTCCACAGTCTCTGTTCTTTACATGGGGTGTATAAATGATGGCTCGTCTGGATGTTGGCATTTCATGTAGAACATGTGTGAAGTAAATTTGTGGTTTTTTTCACTTTGAATTTTCTATGTCGGTTTAACTGTTCAGCTCAGCTCAGAACCTAAGATGTAAAGGTAAAGTGGTACTTCCTCTGCACCACCACAGAAGGCTAAGAGATGACTGGACCTCCAGGTGATATGGAAATTTTTGTTGTCCTTCCCTACCTCAACAACGTCATCCTCATAGAAGTCTGCACTTACAGGGCCTGTATCTGCTACTTATAGAAGGTTCCTTCTCTCATGCACACATTTTCTTCCTGTATATGTCTCATCGATTCTTCACTGTTGACCTGGTACTCTTTTCCCTTGCAGTGTCTTCCTCACAGAGCATTCTGTCACCATTCTCCCGAGAGTCTTCTGTAGAGCCCTTATTCAACATCTGGGGGCTGAAGAAAAGATTCAGTACCGAGGGTACATGACTGCATGCATATCCCAGGGAAGTGAGCATCAGGATCTTAAATTCAATGAAGCAGTCTTCTGGAACCATCAAGCCAGAGGATACTCTGCCTAGTCCCAGAGCCTGATAGGAGAAATGACTAACTCCAAGATGAGGCTAGAGAGTCTAGTAGTGCCAGTAAACACCTGACTACACACACCCGAGGGCTGTTGAAGGCGTATTAAGGGCACACGGGAGCCCAAAACTGAAAGTAGCCCTCAAGTTCGCTTATTTGAGTTAGCAAATTCCATGTTTCCCATTCATCCAGGTGAGGTTGATTTCCTTTGGTTTCTAAAGTAGTTATAACTTACCAGAACCCTGTCCCTGTTGGTGAAGGTTGGACCTCAAACATCAAGCTTGTAGCCTTGAGATACAGTGCTGGTTAGTAAGGACCTCCCCCCGTGCTAGTCAGCCATGCTTTGTTAGCAAAGCAGCATAAGCACTGCCTGTGCATGTGACTCCAACAACTGGTCCTGTCCACCATCCCCAGGGTCTCTCCTCTCTGCACAGCATTAAGGAGCCGACTCTGCCCACTGAGTCCAAGAGAACACTGGAGCTGCTATCTCCTGAGCTTCAAGTTTTTCTGCTTTGTGACCTATCCTGGGATCCATACTTCTCTGCTAAATCTAATGGCCCTACGCTGAAAGTTTCCACACTTACCTTCTGTTTGCCGACAGGGATCAGGCCTACCTTAACTGAACCTGGGGCATGTGTCTTGCTGTAGCCTTTGTGTGTGTTTTGAGATATACTTATGAATTACCCTAGATGTGGCAGTGGGACAATTACCATTCTATGTGCCATGGCTGCCATCTTCATAGTTGACCTCATACTCCTAACAACATTCCAGAGAATCGCTGGCAAAATAGGCACACACAGAAGATGCTGTGTTGACAGGTGTTATTAAGGTGAACACATTAACTTACAGCTAGGTTGTTTTTAGTCTCACTAGTTCTTTTTTTAAAAAATTCAAATCTTTATGGGTGCATTTTATATATACACATATATATGTACATATACATACATATGCACATGCATACATCATCATCGCCTTCAACAGTGAAAGTTCGTACTGGAACACGACACGACTTGTTTCTCATTTTTTCCCATTCCCCCACCCACTCTACAACCGCCCACCCACTATAATATAAGCTTTGTTTCCTTTTTTAAATTACTATCACATTCTTTTTTCCCTGGTTATTTATCTCCATGCCCTAGTTCCTTTTAAATATTTTCTGTTTCACAATATCTACTATGTATACCACAACTCATTTACATCTTTATTTTCTCATACCAGAGAAAATATGCAGTATTTACACATCTGTGCTCTATTTATTTCACTCATGAGGATGTCCTTAGGTACATCCATTTGAGGATGAATGACTCAGCCTTATCATTTTCAATGGTAGATTAATACCCCATTCCATGAAAGAATCACATCTTCTTTATCCAGTCTCCAGTTGATGGACATTTGGGTTAGTTCCAAGACTTAGCAATCACAAACTGAGCTACTATAAACATGGGTGTACATATGTCGCTCTGACATGAATCTTTTAGTTCTTTTGTGTATATACCTAGCGGATGGGTTGGTCAGGTCAAATGGGACCTCCTATCCTAGCTTTCTGAGGAATCTCCACATTGATTTCCACAGAGGTGGCACTAGTTCTTTTTTATATTGTGGTGGTAAAGCAGGCCTGGATGGGAAAAGGGACGGTGTAACTAGTTTTGTTATAGTAACCTTGATTTACAACACAAGCTGCAGGAATCAGCAGGGATAAAAACTGGACAAAGTTGTTAAAGGAGGGGAAAAAAAAATCTTGTAAAATCTGTTGTCTCTGATGGTTTTTCAGTGTTGTTAGTACATTAGAAATTACTACATTTTGTGCTTTAAAGATATGAATTGCACTTTGGATGAATTATCCCTCTGAAAGATTTTGAAAAGTCAAACAGAGCAGGCCAGATCCGAGTCATATGCCATATTCTGCTGACCTTCACTCAACATCTTGGTCTTGATTCCTGTATTTCCATCCATGTGTCCCCAAAAGAGCATCAGGCACTTAAGATCAGCGGATGAGCACCGTGTACCCAACACACCAGGGGAAATTTCCAAGTCTGGACCTTACAGGCTTTGTGATTTGTGGTGGCAGGTCCCTGTGTTTTCATGTCATTTCTTTTCCACCCGAGGTCCACTTTGTAATCCAGCCTACAACTTCCTACTCTCTAAGTCTTTGTGCCCTTTATGAAGTTCAGTGTGGTACCTCAACGAACGTTACATGAGTAAGGTCCCTGCAATCCATTTGTTAGAAAAGATCCTCAGAATTGACCTATCTCCAAAGCAAGATGCTTAAAGTGTGGTTCTGCTGGCCTTGGGGGTTTTCTGTATTTTTTTGTTTTGTTTTGTTTTTAGATTTTTGAGAGAGGGTCCCACTTTGTAGTTCAGGCTGGTCCTGAACTCAGCATCCAACTCAGCAATTCCCTTGTCTCTTCCTCCCGAGTGCTGGAATTACAGACATGAGCAACCACGCCCGGCATTGTGGTATGTGTTACTGATTGCTGGTGGGAGTGAGTCTCCATGCCCAGTGTTGTTGTATGTGGTTACCAGGGATAGAACGTGGGACCTTGCGCTTGCAAGGCAGGTGCCTGAACCACTGAGCTAAATCCCCGGCCCCCAAAAGTTTACTCTTTTGGTTTAGCTCCACTGTCAAATCAAGCACATTTAATGGAATTGTTCCAATTTTAGTATGTGTGCTGCCGAAGTGAGCACACACATTTAATCGAATCAAGAAGACTTTGTAGAGTAGACCAATACCTACAAGGCTGAGAGGTTAATATTGATATTCAATTTTTCCCCAAAACTTCCATTTCCAGTTTTGCAGAGTGAGTATCTGGCTTCCTTCATCCATGCTTTAGGGGACAGAGCTTTTTGAATGCAGCCATTTCACAAGGCTTTTTAAGCTGTGGCTGGGTTCACATGGCTCAGATAATTATCTGATTGGATGTAGCCTTAGGAGGTTTGCTTAATATGGGACAAGGGACAGTGCCTTGCTTTCCTTGGGGACAAGAATGAAGCCATTTTGTCTAGAAGCCAATGTAAGTTCTGCAGCACAGTAAAGATATCTTAAATCCCCAAACAGCCCACGATCTGTTCTTAAACAACGACTTGTCACGGGGAGAAACAGACCAACGGAGCCCAAGATAAATGTGCTCAAAACTGAGTACACATAGGAGGCTTTGGCACAAAGTGGTCCTGGCCTCTCTAAGATCTGGTCACACACACTTATTTCTCAGCTGAATGCTGGAGGACAAGACGTGTGATGTTCAGCTCTATGTCATACTTAGACCTCTGTATAAGAGCTCTGCTATAGGATCAAGGATACACAGAAGCTTTGCCCCAGAGTAACCCTATTTTTTCTTAAAATATAGGCTTCGAACACAAAAATTGAAAACGTAGTTATTGTAATACTTGAAAAATTTGAAAAGTCAGTTATTCGAGTTTTTTCATAGATGCAAGTCTGCATAAGTAAGTAGATAGATGACTTTTGGGCAAAGGTCCACTCCTTCCTGGGATTCGCTCTTGTCAACATCCACAGCCACTGGGATATGTCCACAGCATTTCTTGACTTCCCCAGTTGTCCACTGATTAAATAGGTCAGGATGTTATTGAAGACCACATAGAGTTTCACCTCTTTAACTTCTTTTCCATGCTTGCTTTGGATAGGCTGGAACTCTGCTTTAACTGTCCTCTGACCATGGCCTCAGGGAAAAGAAAAAAAACACAGCTGAGAAAACCACAAGCAGGTGATGAAATCCAGATCAACAGAGCATCCCTGAGGCCTTTCTTACTGTCACCACCCTTCCACACACGCACTCCCTTCACAAGAGGACTCTGATTACTCCCTTGCTCCCTGCATCTACTGAGTGCAGAGTTAAAGAGAAACTGATACAGCCATCTCAGGAAGGAAGGGACTGAGTGGAAGGAAGCGACTTCTGCCTCGTCTGTTAAACATCATGGTTAAAAGGTTAAGGATATCACTGAGAAATAAGAACGCGGCAGGAAGTCATTACAATGGCACATCTGTCTTGAGTGCCTAGAAGTGGACACTAACAGGAAGAAAGATTCCAAAAACTAGTAAGACATTTTTTCCAACAAGCTTGCACTAGCATGCCAGCAACATTGCCATAGCTGCCTAGGACTCGCCCACAAAACCCTGGAGCAATAATTTGCTTGAATCTGACAGAATGTCAACACCAGGATATATAACGTGTGCTCTCAATGTTTGCCTCCCAGGAGTGAAGATAATTGGTTGAAGCTCTCTGAGACAGGAGCGGATGAAAAGGGGAGTCCTTGCGGAGACTCTGTGAAAGGGGGTTCTCATACAGTAAAAGGTCACCTTGGGTCAACTACTATCACCTTATCTGATTACAGGTATGGTCCCATACCCAGCCCTGATCTAACAGAAAACCGAGGTACACACCAGGGTACGTAGCACCGAGAAAGAAAAGGCTTTCTGGAAGCGGTAGCACAGAGGGTCACAGTGTTGCTGTCATCCAGCCACCTGTTTGCTGCCTCCTTTAAATGCGTTTGCTTATTGGACCAGATGGTGCCGGTTACATATGCCTTCCAGCTCTTGTTTGCCTCTGGGGAGGCTTACAGGCCTGGCCATTGAGTGTCCATCTTGGGGCCTAGCTTCTGTCAGCTCAGCCTTCACCCACAAGCCTGGCCTCCCTCTCTCTGTATCGACTTCATCTTATATTTAGTCCCTTGCTAGCTTCCTATTAATCTCTACCTAAGCCAGCAATCTGCAATAAAATCATGAAGAGTTGTACAATTCCTTACTTTTAATTCTTTTATTTATTTCTCATGCTTGTGTACATAATGACTGTATTCCTCGTGCACACTTGGTACGTGTATATTCCAAATCTCAGCTCTTTCTCCAGCCTCTTGGCCTCCCCCCACCCCTGCCCTTCCTTCATTCTCTTGTTCCCCTTCTGTTCTGCCAATGATCTTCAGGATGCTTTTCTGTTGCAGAAAGCACAGGAAGCTCCATGCAAAATGTAATCCAACAAAACACTTGTGAATCCCCATCTACATTGTTTCTGGCCTTTGCTTCCTTCCTGATACACTGTGAGGAGTGAATGTGGACACAAACTTTACAACGGGCACCTGCACGTGATGATTAAATAAAGGTGTCGGAGTATATCTGGTCAAGAGATATTCTAGTGCCAACCTGGGTATATGTAGGGGTGTGTGTGTGTGTGTGTGTGTGTGTGTGTGTGTGTGTGTGCTACAATTAAAACAGAGCCCTTGGGTGGCAGTCCCTTGTCTCCTGTGCATGTTATCAGAGGTGGTGAGGGTACCTGCTTCTCCGTGCCTTTCACGTTGCTGACTCCTGTAGGCTCTGTTTCCTCTTTCCACAAATGCATGTGCCACTTTTCTTCCCTGGCACTCTCTGGGTCTGGTTTCTCTCTCCTTCTGTGTCTTTGTAAATGCTCTAACTGTAGAGTCTAACTTTGCAGAGCAAAGCTGATTTAGCAAGATTTGCTGTTAATTATGAATGAAGCTTATGTTTTCCCTGCTTAGGAGCCGCCTTTCCCTACAGATAGAGGAAGAGGACTCGGGATGGTAGGGGGAGTAAAACAAATTAAAACGGGTGGAGGACACACATCACCTCCCCATGATGACTATGCTGATGACTGCCAAACTGAGCTAATAGCAATGTTTCAGTGTCTCATGGGACGGTGACTGGCAGCAGCCCGTGTGGTCCAAGGCAGACACAGGCTCAGCCTTGAGCACCAGCTCTTTCTTCCCTTTGGTTTCTTTTTGTGACAGGGTGCAGCGGTGTAGCTTGCCCCTGAACTCACGATGGAGTCCAGGCTACACTTGAATTCACAGCAATGATTAGGGGACTTAGGCTCTGCATTGTGGGGAACACAGAAGGAAGCCCGCGTGCTGTTTCTTCATTTCGAAGGGCCAAACGGTGCTTGCTAGGGCGGCTCATATAGGAAAATGTTCAAGTGCAAAACACCACTGCGGGATGGAGAACAGCACAGAACAAGGGCAACGCTGACGCAATAGAAAGATCAGAAAGATCCATACTATTACTGGAAGCCTGACCCTGGGAGCCTCGGTGGTGGCCATGGGTCCAGAACTTTCCCTTGCCAGCAACCAAGAAAACTATGTGAACCATCTCTAAGCACCTGAGAACACACGGTGAACCTGATTTGGTTTTTAAAATAACGATACAAACCACCAATTAACAATTCAGTTGAACAAAACTGAGACGTAGGAGATCCCCACAAGAGGAGACCTCAAGGGCCCACGTCCAAGGGGTGAACTGTCTTCAGAAGCTCAACTGTACAAAATAGAGTTTAAAGGGCCTGGTCACTAGGTGGGGTTCACTGACCACCTGCCCATGTCCTGACTCAGAGAAAAGACTCTGGTGGGTCTGAAATGAAAGAACGCTATACTCTTCACTCTCCAATCCTAGAAGCAGAAGCTGACCTCATATTTCATGTTTGGAATCATGTTGATGCATCCTTGTCTCCTGCCCATCTCTCAGTACCCAAATCTTCTGCTTAGGCCTTCAGGTCTCCTTCCAGTCTTTGGGGCTTTGGAAATCTGGCCAATCCCTACCCGCACTTGCTCAACTGCAGGCTCCACAGGAAACCTGCAGTGCTTTACTGTCCCTGTCATCCCACGGATGCGGCACCGCTTGGCTGATAAGTCAGCACGTGGAGAGACTGCAGAGCTGAGATGCAGGGGAATGATGTCAGGGGAGGGGAAACGACTGAGATGCAGTGTGGATAGGCACTAATCGCCCTAGGTAAACGTAAGTAGTATACATGGAAATACATGTGAATAAAGACACCAAAATGAAGACATGGAGAAGGACATGATCTCCAGCTTGACTCCTACATTATGGTCATCGCGTGGTGGTCATTTTCGTCTCCTTCGTCTGCCTTTGACAGATCATTCTGCATTAGTCCCTTTCCAGTCTCGAGGACAAAATATTCTAACTATACAACTTACGGATGGAGACACTGGCTTGGGCTCATAGCATTCAGAGGGCTTGGTCCAGGGCTGTCTGGCTCGAAGGCAGAAATGTCTCGGTGCAGGAGTATGGTGGAAGAGACATGCTCCACCCACATCAGCCAGAGACGGTAGGAGAAGGGACTAGTGGGGACCACGATGCACCTGCTGAGTCACCGCCCAGGGATCTCCTTTTTTCAACCGGTCACTACGTCCTCAAAACACATCCTGAAGTGAAATTATGGAGTCATCCACTGAAGAATGTAGACATGCCGTGATCCAGTCACCCTTGACAAGTAACACTTCTGGACCTGGGATTTAGCTCCGTGGTTTTTGGAGCTTGACTTGCAAGTGCAAGGATCCGGGTTGGACCCCACTAACCGCATCCAATAAGGCTGGGCGTGAAGACTCATAGCCAGCAGCAATCGATACCACATACCACAGCGCCGGGCAGGAGCTCACGACTGTAATCCCTGCACTTGGGAGGCAGAGGCAGGAGGATCGCTGTGAGTTCAAGGCTGAGCTCAGGGCCAACAGGAGCTACAAAAGTGACACTCTGTCTCAAAACAAAAAGAAAAACTAAAAGAAACATTTTTGGACCAATGAGATTTGTCAGAGACATTTTGCAATGAAATACTATCACAGACCCATCCCCATTGCCTCAAAGTCAGTGTCCTCGTCTTTACCTTCTGTGTAAAGCACTGTCACTACTTAATCTCCTATGTACAAAGGCTGCACTTATGTCCATGGATTGGAATAGTGATGTTTGAATTTGCATCCTAACCATTCCTCCTACCACGTGGGCAGCTTTGAGTTTGCATTCATTCTCATTCTTGATTTGTGATGTTGCATTTTGGTTTTGAGACAAGCTCACGCTGTGTTGCCTGTATTCCCCAGGATGACTTACTCAAATCTCATGATGTAGCCTTCCAAATAGCTGAAAACCAGGTGTGCACCACCCTGGCTGGCCTTACATTGTCTTGGGAAGCTGGGAAATGAACCTAGCACCCAGAGGACCCTATGTCCTTGTAAACAAAGGCGAATTTTCATGTCCGAGCTATGATTTCGCTGTCAGCGCACCGAGAGTGTCCATGTAAACAAACACTGTAAAAAGACTTCTCATATAGTTACAAGAAAGACAACAGATTTCCAGAGGTAGCTGGTCAATGTTTGCATCACTTCAGAGGAAACAAAGTTCTTGTGAAGAAGCATCAACAAGCACTTCAGCACAAGGGAGAGGGCGCCCACGTGGTGGTTCTCATGTAAAGAGTCAGGACCTGGGGCTGGGGATGGAGCTCAGTGGTTCTGGCGCCTGTCTTGCGAGCACCAGGTCCTGGCTTCTATGACTGGTAACCACATACCCCAGTGCCGGGCGTGGTGGCTTACACCTGTATTCCAGCACTCGGGAGGCAGAAGCGGGAGGAATGATGAGGTCGAGGCTGAGTTCTGGATCAGCCTGAAATACAAAGTGAGATCCCCTCTCTAAAAAATAAAAAGGGAATGAGAGTCCACGGCAGTAGAGATGGTGCCGCTAACTTGACAGAGAGTGCAACCGCCTGCTGAGAGAGGCTATTCAAGGAGGAAGGCTTGTGAGGAGAAGAAAAGGGAAGCTTGAGTCTCACTGCAGGAAGTCTGATACACTCTCGAGCTTCTGCACTCAAGACGGACAGCAGTCCAGTGTCAACACAACATGGATTTCAAAGCCAAAGAAGCACCTAGAGGCAAGGACCTAGAAGTGGTTGTCACTGTGGTTGCTGGCATCTCCCACCAACAGAGCCCTGGAAAGACCAGCATGTGAAGTGTGCTCAGGGATTGGCAGACAGAAGACAGACTCAGAGAAGCAGTGAGAGCTCAGGAGTTAAGGCCGAGCAGGGCCTGGCTCTCGGTGTGCCGCAGTGGTGGCGCTGTTGCTCTCCCCGCCTTGGCTCTCATCCCTGTCTCTCTCAACCCTGAGGCAAGAGGTTAGGCCAATAGATTGGCTGGGGAAGTGACCTGTCGGCTCCAAAATCCCGGGACACGTGCACAGAAGCCTCCCCACCCCCCAGAGGACTTCACATCACCTCCTCGTGAGCTCTCCAGCAGGGCTGCACAGGACGGCCTAGACCTGAGGTTAGCGCGAGGAATGCCCGACACAAGACGACCGTTGACTCTGAGCTCTCCACACCCCTGGGATTTCACAATCACTCTCCTCTCTCACACTGCACAGAGCACTTTTCCTGCTTCTGCTTGGCCCAACCTCACTCCTCAAAGTATGGCTCTTTCCTTACTTTTGTAAAAAGTAAATTATCTTTATTGGTACATTATGAACACACATCATAATCGCATTTAACATTACGAGTTTGCACCAGAATGTGACATGACTTGATTCTCATTTTTGCCCTTCTCCCCATGCCCTGCATCCTCCCAACCACTATATACACAATCTTTGTTTGCTTTTTTCTTTATTATCACCACAATCGCTTTCCCCTCGTTATTTGCCCTTACACTCTTTCCTTTTAAATATTTTCTACTTCACAACATCAACTATACATACTACAACTCATTTGCAACTTCCTTTTCTCACACCAGAGAAAAGATATGAACTTTAGACATCTGTGACCTATTTATTTCGCTTATGAGGTGGTCCTCAAGGTACATCCATTTGAGTATGAATGACTCAATCTTATCGTTTCTCATGGCAGAGCAATACTCCATTCTAGAGAAGAACCTTTAATAGCCATATAAGCTCACTGCTGTTTGTGCTTGTCTTGACCAGTTCTTTCCTTGGGACAGAGAGAACCTCAGTCACCCACAGAAGTAGTAGGTCGCTAAGGGAGATCGAAAGAAATACCTATTCAGCGAGGACTGGGCTCTCAGGAAGGCAGCAAATCAAACAGCAGAAGTGTGGGTGAAGGTGCATCTGAAGAAGTCAAGGCCCAGGATGAAGAGCCAATGTCCAGGCCTCCAGGCCTCCACATGGGATAAACAATAACTTGAGATTATATTGGAAATAGGACCATCCAGACCCTTCAGTCTCCAGGCGCATCGTTCTCCCAGGTGGGTGGGAGTCCACAGCATCTGGACTTGTGCCTTCCCCAAAGTGCCTTCGATCTTTCCATACACCATTACTGCGTGACCCTTTTCCCCACGGGATCAGTGTCAGCTGTGCAGCTGTACTGGGAATCCTATAGGTTGATTGTTGTTTGACCCACATGGTTCCCAAGTGGTGACTTTGCCCTATAAATTAGCCAACAAAGAGCTTCAGTGGCAACACACTTTGGAGCCCTCTTGTCTCTCAGGACCTAGATTGATCCTTTCCTACTCTTAACAGACATTATCCTGAGGAATTCCTTCTTTGTTTGAGGGCCAGGAACTCAGAACCTCTGAATTCTAACAGGTTAGACACTGTCGTTCTCCTCTGATGGAAGGAAACTTCAGTGCTCCCGAGCCTAATAACAAACCCACAGGTCTCTGACCTGATATTTGCTTATGAGTGCATCACCTGTCATTCAACTCACAGAAAGGAAAGAAAAGAGGCACTTGAAGCAGAGAAAGAAAAAGGGACCCTGTGTCTAGGGGCTGATCAAAGACTCTGACACTTCCCTGGAATGACAAAGCATGCGCTAATAAACCGGCACTCATGCGTACACAGCCATGTGCCTGAGTGTGCCCCGACTACAACCACTGAGTGCCACAATGTCCCGAGTCTGGAAGGAGGCCTCTTCCATCTTCCCTGTTCACCTGCCGGGCTGAGCAACGAGACTGAAAGCGGAACATCAGCTTTGGCCACAAGAAGCCTGCCCCACACGGAAGCAATGCCCCACATTCCTGAGGCCATCCTGGCTCCCAAATCCCTTGTTCTAGTGGAAAACACAGAACCTGCCCACTGGTCCATTCACCCAGCTGATCACGCACTGGAAAGTCCCACGCCAGGCTACCTTCAGACTCACCGGATGTCCCTGTACTACTCTGCAGTAAGGTGACCGTGTACTGTGGGTGACAGCAACACAAAACTCATCCCTTGACCCAAAGTGATATAGTAGTAAGAATAAAGTTCCAGGTGTACCAGAGGACCAGGAGAGGACATGCTTAGAATCCCAGCCCGGAAATGAGCCTTAGGAGCCTGACTTCCCACAACACCTGAGTGCAACGGAGGCACGTGCCCTGCAGCCCAGTCTCTGAGGACATCCCACGACTTGAGGCACCGAGGCCCCTCTCCAGCCACAAAGACTACAAATAAAGTACCCCCTTTACCCGGAGATAATTTCTTTACCCATCTAGGTACTAATCTGTACATGTGGTCGAGTGGATTCCTGGAACCACTTTACAAGTGAAACGCTAAATAAAATACTTCAAACATACTCACTTGTGGATGAAAATGCACTTTCCCTTCCCCTTTTCCAGAGGATCCCTAAGAAACTGTTGGGACCACACTGCTTTAGGGACAGAGAATACCATAAAGATTCTCACACTGACTTTGATATTTTGATTATGCCCTGGAAGCTGAGTGTCTCGATTAAGTTTCGTTGTTTGTTTGTTTGTTTGTTTTTATTAGTGTTTTAAGACAGGGTCTCACTTTGCAGCTCAGGCTGGCCCTGATCTCACTGTGTAGCGCAGGCGAGCCTGGAATTCAAAGCAGTCCTCTTCCCTGTGCCTCCCAAGTGCTGGGATTACAGGTGTGATTCACCACATCTGGCACTGTGGTATGTGGTACTGATTGCTGATGGGCATAAGTCATCACACCCAGTATTGTTGTATGTGTGTGCGATTACTGGGGATCAAACCCCGGACTTTGTGCTTGCAAGGCAGGCGTCTGAGCCACTGAGCTAAATCCCCGACCCTGGGTGTCTCCTTCACAAGTGCAAGTCCATGTATTAACCCCACTCAGGACTCCGCTGTGGCGCATTTACCTTTTCTAGGCGTAAACTGGCCTCTACACCAGGCCAGGGGGAAAGAAGCGAGCTTATTCTGCTCCTACAGGAAATCACTCAACAAGGATAGAGAGCTGTTTGGTGGCTTGGTGTAGCAGCTTGCTCAGCTGCACCCGGGACACACGTGAGGTGTGTGCTGTCTACATAGGCATCCAGGCACCTTCTGGAACAAACTTTCTCTGCCCACCTTGGTGTTCTCGGCCCCTTCCCGGCACCGGACTGCTTCATGTGCACCGCACCCCTCCTCCGTACCGGTGCCGCCCACATTTCTGTTGAGGTCCGATCCTGTGCACACGGGCGTGTCACAGTGTCTGCTCCCCTGTACTCACATTTCACTGATGCACATGTCGCTCCTCCTCACCCTACAGCGTAGGCCAGCAAGTAGCTCATCCATTCGGAAATACGATCATCACCATTCTCTTCCTCCTGCGCTCTCGGTTTGCTCAGTATCTACCTCCCACAGTCTTTCTAAAAGGAAGACCTATGGCGGCTCACAGAGA
The DNA here is from genome assembly GCA_004026965.1 of Petromus typicus. Taxonomy (NCBI): domain Eukaryota; kingdom Metazoa; phylum Chordata; class Mammalia; order Rodentia; family Petromuridae; genus Petromus; species Petromus typicus. The sequence goes on along the minus strand of PVIR01001862.1, from coordinate 35,080 downwards.
TATGCAGGAGTAGCCAAATACATGTCTCTGTATAAACCTCCCATCCAAGCAGGGAAAAGTCACGCGAAGGACTCCGTTTGTCCCTGAACTAGGAAGTCTCCGAAATTTCCTCTGCATTGCCAAATGTGCACGAGTGTCCCAAATGTGGGAAGCGGAACCCTTATGATTTGGCCTCACAGTCCTCCCTCCTGGCCCCTTGTGCACTCTCCTGGTCCCTTCTCCCTGGCCCGGAATTCTGGAAGGCAGATCTGCGCTTCTCGCACATGTGGCGTCGCCCCGCGCCGCCCTATCTCTGCAGACTGGACCCTCCAAGCAGTGCAGGCTCCTTGCTCTCCTGCCCACCCACGGTGACCACCACGTTTCTCCCTCTCGGTAGCCCCATTTTTAGCTGCCTTTGCCCAGATGAAGTCTAGTCTTCAAGCTGCAGGAGCAAGGAGGAGCTTTGTGGCGACGCTTCCATGTGGACTCGGCCAGGATCCGGCCCCTTTGTCCCGTGACGCAGGGCCTGCTCAGCGTGGAGCGGGGCAACAGAGTCAGGATGCAGCTTCGCAGCCACATGGCTCTGACACTTCCCTGCAGCTGACTGAGATGGGGCCTAGTTTGCAGAAGACATCGGGGTGAGGCCGTGCACTGCAACCAGGGACCTGTGGCCTCCATGTGGCTCTCCTGCTTAAGCCGCCACCCGGTGCCTTCTACTCCTTCTTTCTGATTACACGTGATTCAGACTCCTTCTGCCTCCCTCCCCAGCTTCAGGGAAGCCACAGGAAGGCATCCAGTGGCCTCCTTGAAGTGCTATGACCTAGAAAGGTAGTGGAGGTCAGCGTGATCACTGCTCCTCTGAGCCCACGTCGGGCTCCGCTGAACATGGGCACCTCCCCGGAAAGTCGCCCCCCTCTGCAGTAGGGGTACACACACTTTGCAGGTAAAAGTGAGCACAGTTCACACGCCCGCGTTCACTGTGCGACACCAGGTGGGCCAGGACTACAGAGGCCAAAGGGGGAAAAGCCACATCACACCGAAGGAAGGAAAACACAGCTTCTACTTTAATACTCTTTTGGGGACACGTTTGGCTCATTTACACGGTTTTCTGGGATTTGTCACCCACAGGGCCTACAGAGCGACGAGTTCCCTGGTTGCTTGGCCAAGGCCATCTCCATCCCGGTGTTGATGTTGGGGTCACTGACCACAGCCACTCTGCCAGATGCACATCGCTGCTGTGTCTCCCGATCTGTCTGCCAGTGAAGACGCTTATCACGTTCTGGGAGGTCAGGCTCGCTCTCAAGTACTGATCGGCGATCCTCTTCACCCTCCTCTGGCCTGCACAGGGATTAACTTCACTGGTGCCTTTATCCATGATTCCTCAGCTCCACAGATGGCTGTGGGAAGAAAACAGCAGAGAACACCGGTCAGAGTCCACACACCCATCGACAGACAACTTGAATCCAACTCCGTGAGCTGGATTCATTTCCCATCTTCCCTCTGAGTTTCCCATCAAGCTTTATCTCGTTACAAAGAAAACCACATGCACGTAGAAAGGCTATGTGATATGTGATATATATATCGCGGGATGTCATTCTGCCTCAAATAATGAAAACATATAATTTGGAGGAAAATGCAAAGGACTGGAGATAATGATGTTTAGTGAAATATGTCAAACAGAAAGTTGACTAGGACATGGTTTCTCTTACAAGAGAAACCTATAATAAAGTCACCTTTGAGGGCCGGTCACTTAGCTCAATGGCACTGCCACCTTCCTGCTAAACACAAAGTCATAGGTTCAATCCCTAAAACTGCAAAAAGAAAGCGGAAAATATTAAATAAAAATGACATCGTAGGAAACAAAAGAGTTGTGGAAGGGAATTAGGGTCAAACACAGTCAGGGGTGGTGACATGACCATTGTGTTCAAGATAGGTTAGAGACATATGCTGATGCCTCAACAAGAATCCACTTATTACACAGGGATGCCAACTATTAAACAGAAATCCCTCTACTCTGGTACCTGAACATCACATACATGTGAACTCACACACACACACACACACACACACACACACAACAGGGCCCTAAGAGTCTACTTTGAGGCATGATGGCCACTAAAATGCAAGCCACTAGATTTACACACATACACAAACATACTCCCTACTTCTACTTTGAGGAACTCTTAACCTCTCCCCATTTGTACTGCGAACCCTGAGGAGCAAGTCTCCAGAGCCAGCACCATCAGAGGCCCTTGGCTCATCTCTCTACTCTTCTTCAAAAGGATTGTCTCATATGGCCATCCTGGTCCATGGACGTCCCAAATCCCCTTCTGATTCATGCGTGGTATCGCATTGTGTTCATAGATGACTTTCGGCAAGACCTCTCTACAGAGACATTAGCAAGGCAGGTGCCAAGAGTGAGAGGTAAGTACTATAATATCTGATGAGAGAATAAATTCCCATCGGAACTGCACACCAAACCTTCCAAACGAGCCCAGGAGCGCTGGGCAGGGGCCAAGGGTACCATGATCCCTCACACACTAGGGTTATGGGGAGACTTGGACTAGGCCAGGGAGAAGCCCTAGGCCCAAGACAACTGAAACTCCTGACCAGGAGAAGGTGTAGAACGCAGGGTCCCTGCCTGGGTTCTATCCTTTTCCATCATAATACCTTTTACTAGCCTTATTTGGTCCTGAAACCGGAGTAGCAGTGCTCTGGCGTCCACAGACAGGATCCTACCAGGAAAGTGTTTCCCAGGTTGCCAGGTGCCCAGGTTCCAACGGTCATTCTACATCATCAGGATTCCACTGCAGCTCAGCCAATGAGGCTGTAGGACTCAGAAAACAGACACACTGAAATGGACATTGTTGGCTTTCCCTTCATATTAGCTCTTCAATGTCTCTTCTGCAGAGAAACTACAATGGTCTGATAGCTAAGACAGTGTGACATAGTACAGTCCCTTAGTAACACTGTCTCTGCCATGGTATGATAGTGACACCCATAACTGTAAGGAGGAAGGGAATATTTGGCTCACAGTTTGTATTGGTTTCAGTCCACAGTCAGCTGGCTGCAAGACAGGGCAGCATGGCAGAGGTGGCATGGCAGGGGAGAAAGAGTTCAAAGCCTAGAAACAGGAAGCAGAGAGAGACTGAGAGAGAGACAGAGAGACAGAGACAGAGAGAGATATCAAGGGAAGGGGAAGGGAGATAGACCTTCCAGGACCCGTGTCTCAGGACGCACCTCCTCCAACCATCACAACGAACCCTAAACTTGTCAGTAGAGGGATCCACTACAAGAATCACACGCTCACAATCCAATCCCCTCCCAAAAGCTCCACCTATGATTTCAGGAAACATTGCTGGGACATCCAGATAGAAGTTTAGCATGTGATAACTCTGGGTGTGTCCTTAACTCATGGTGCTGATCAATCCCAACCGTGCCAGGCATAGGGGTTAAGGCAGAGGCAGCCACCTCACCTAACCGTCTCCATGATTCTAGAGTGAAGTGTGGAGGGGGGTATGCAGTACACACAGACTTTCTCCCTTCTTAAGGCCCAGCTCTGTGTCTCCTTGGGAAAGTCCTGTGGCCACCAGTCCTAGAACCTATACGCTGAAAGCCCGAATGGACAGTGGCACTAGGCTGGGCACTTGGTTAGGTTTCAGCAAACGACTGCTTCAGATTTTGAGCAGCGCATCCTGGGAAGGTCTCTTGCAGGTAGGAAGCAGCACCTTCCTTCTGCTTTCCCTTTCTATTCCTTCCAGGCTATGTGCATAATGGTCGGTGCTACTCACACCCAGGGCACCTCTTCCCTTCAGTAAATCCAGTCAGCTACACCTAGAAGTGTGCTAAACCGATCAGTGCCGTGGAACTAATCCTTTTTCACACACCCATGCTCCATGAGCTCAAGAAAGCCCCTCTCTGTGAGTACAGGAGGCTGTGGTGGGATATAGACAGAAGCCTCAACACAAGAATTTTTTGTTGGATGCACTGGGAATTGAGTCTACCACTTTCCTTGTGCTAGGTCAGCACTGCAGCTGAGCTAAACCTCAAGCCTCTGCAATGTACAGCTCTGGGTGATAGCTCATCTCACTGTCTCCATCTATTGTTTCTTCACCAAGTATTAATTTATTTTATTGGTACATTTTATACATGTATTACAATCATGTATACATACATGAGAATGTATGTCAATACTGAGAATTTGTACCAGGACACGACAAGTCTAAATCCTCATTTTTTCCCACTGCCCTGTCCATAAGGACCATGCAATTAGACTGTGGGGACAGTTTATGGTAAGCATTTCTCTGATAACTGATGCTTAGCAAGGACTCACATACTTCTGTGATTTTATTATCTATTTTGTCAGATCCAAGCTCAACCCTTCCTGGGAATTTTCCACAGCATCACAAACTATTATCTACCTGCACGCCAGATTCATGTCTACTGACAACTTTTAACTCATGATATGCATCACACAACGCATGGTCCATTGTTCCTTTCCCAGAACTGTCATTTTCACTGTGCTAAGGACGCGGTACACTTCTGTATTTCAACTGCCCTCCTAATTCTACGTATACATGTAAATATAACATGCTCTTCCTCTCGTAGAAATTTCCCATCAGTTTTTCATTGCGTACTTTAGTTTATTCTCTTCAGACATCATATAGCCTGGCATACAACACAACACAGATGGAAGTTTGAAAGAAACCTCGAATAAGTACTTTCACTGGTAGGTCCTCAGAAATACCGTTTCTTGAGGTGTTCACAACATGTCTTGCTATACTAACTGCATTAGCTCAATCTGGTAGAGTCTATGTGGACAGTGGTGCAGCACTGGCACTGGGTGACTGTGCACTGGCCTGATGACCCCTGTCTGAAACAACGCATGAAGAAGGCATGTGTGTGGCACGAGACTGGAAGTGTCCACAGGACAGATGAAGCTGGATGAAGGGTCCAGGAAGAGCACTAGGTACAGGAGCTGACGTGTGATCCAGGCCTCCCAGGGAAGAAGCTTTTCTGGGCTCTGTCAGTGTAGAGTCTCCATTTGCAGACGCTCCACCTGCCCATCGTGGTAACTTGCAAATTCACTCCCTCTTAACTGACTGCCTCCTGATGCACCAGGCGGCCCCTCCCCTCCCTGCCCTCCCTAGCTTTCTCTCTCAAGCTGGATATGTGTAAACACTGGCTTGTCCTAGTGTCTCGTCGCGGGAACCCCCACTTGACATCACGTGTGCCAATGCAACCTCACAGTGCCACACGGGGCTGAAAATAGAAGCAGACGCTTAAGGTCATTCAGCACCAACATTTGAGGGACCTGTTCTTCACCACTCTTCTTCCTCTGCAACGTTCTACTGGATCAGAGTACCTCCCCCTTTGTTTCAATTTATAAAGTATCAGTAATAGACAGGTATATAAGCAGCAGCAAAGAAAAATCTGCAGACACACCTCTAAACTTCAGAAAAGGCATTCTATTTTTCCTTGAAGAATCCAGTATCCTAAATTTGTACTTTGCCATTATCCTGCCCGTCTGGCTAGAAATGGAAATGGAATAGCCGAGCAACTGTGAAGTTGTCCAGTCCCAGAAGTTTTCACAGGGAGGTTTTGTACAGACCAGTGAAAAGTCCTGAAGTTAAGAAAATGGGGCAGGTATTTAGCTCAGTGGTTCTGGCACCTGCCTAGAAAGTGCAAGGTCCCAAGTTCGATCCCAGGTAAGCACATACAGCAATGCCGGGCTGGCCATGGTGGCTAACCACCCACCAGCAATCAGTAACACATACCACAGTGCCGGGCATGGCGGCCTATGCTGGTAATCCCAGCACTAGGGGAGCAGAAGCAGGAGGATTGCTGTGAGTTCAAGGCTGAGTTTAGGACCACCTGAACTACAAAGCGAGACTCTGTGTCAAAAAAGAAAAAAAAATGAGAAAGCAAGAAAATAGACCTTCCTGGGGGCTGAGGATTTAGCTCAGCGGTTCAGGCGCCTGTCTTGCAAGTGCAAGGACCCGGCTTCAACCCCCAGTTAACCACATATAATACTGGGTGTGGAGACTCATGCCCAGCCGCAATCAGTACCACATACCACAGTGCTGGACGTGGTGGCTCACGCCTGTAATTCCAGCACTCGGTAGGCAGAGGCAGGAGGATTGCTATGAGTTTGAGGCTGAGCTTAGGGCCTGCCTGAACCACAAAGCGAGACCCTCTCTAAAAAAAAAAAAAAAAAAAAGCAGAAACAAAAAAAAAATACAAAAAAAGAAAACAGACCTTCCTGTTGAGGTAAAAAGTACAAAACACTTCTCATCCCTGAGTGATTTCTGCTCCCTCTCGTGGCATGTTACACTCTCCGTAGTCAGCCCTGAACCAAGGCTGGCAGGCGTGTGGGGCCCTGTGTTGGGAATGCTGAGAACTGTGGTGTCACTGTTCTGAGGGCATGTGTAACACAACGACTCTCTCGAGACTCCACTGATCAGGCTCTGGACTAACACAACTAGAGTGAGACCCGGAGGCCCACATCAATGCTTCTCATTCCTTATCAACCCTTCAACAATGCTGTATCAGAGAAATCCCACTGGTCTGAGGGAAACCTGTCCTGGCATTGTGTGACAATTTGTCACAAAATATTCTAACTCGTTCTGCTGATGAATTCCAACCCTCCTCATATTATGAGTAGACCAGGGACAGCCACGGTTGAGCTGCATGAGAGAGGCCCTAGAGTGAAGCAAGTAGGAAATCAGTACTTACAGTTTGTCTTTTCTAATCTCAGCAGTGGAAGAGCTCTGTGCCAGCTCTCAGGTACAGCCGGGTAGGTCGCGGCTACTGCAGCGTGAAGACTTGTGGATCCTAAAGTCACTCGAAGCAATGGAGAAAATCTCTTCTTACAACTGCAGGCTCAGAGAAATTAGTACAGCCAAGTCTGAGCGCTTGACCAGAAGTGAGAGCCTCCTTATATAGGAACCTTGGGGTAGGGCAAGTAGGCTCACTGCAGAGACAACGGGGTCGAGTTTCAGAACATTTCCAAGAGGGGGTCCCAGCCATCTGAGAGTTCTTAAGAGGTCACACAGTTCAAACAGTTACAAAACACTTTGCTACTTGCACCGCATAGCACAAAGTGTTACATTAGAAAGGAAAAACATGGAGTCTAGTCAAGGGCAAGAGAAGGGCCTGTCTTACCTGGTAGTATTGCCCTATTTCTGTGTCACCCGTGCAAGTCCTCAACCAATCCTGGAAACCAAACACTCAATGCACAATGGTCACCAGCCACAAGCCTTGGTACCGTCTCCCATTCAAACAAATGACTGTCCCAGGCTGTTGGCAGTGGATGCTGGGCAGGTGTGTGGCGGTGCGGGGGGCAGACAGTGCAGGTTTGTGTGTGGGCTGAGCTTGCGTCTTAGGCAGTGTGGGGTGCAGTCTTCATCTGCTGGTGTCCTGACACTCAAAAGAGAACTGGCACTGGAGAGCTTCCTTCTCTTTCCTCTCTCCATAGCCTGAGACCTCTGCACATTTACTACATTGGTCAGCACTGTGTTCCTAGACTGCCAACCATTCCTCACTCTTGTGACTTTTTTACCCTTGTTTTTTTTGTTTGTTTGTTTGTTTGTTCGGGTTGTTGTTGTTGGTGTTGTTGTTGTTAGGTATTGAAAACAGGACTTTGCACTTGTCAAGCAGGTGCATCACTGAGCTATATCCCAAGCCCCAGACACACTGTGCCTGTGTCCTAGACACAACCTGGACACAATCTGGGAGCAAGGCAGAGAAGTCCCTGCCTTCTCTTGTGACTTCTGCCTGTAATAGGAGGCTGTGGAAAGGGACGATGAGGAAGAGAATTCTGTCTACTCGTTATCTGAATTTCACTGTCACTTTCAGCCTGTTTTGAAGGTGCTGTCTTCCTATAGCCATGAGTAGAGCCCAAAAGTCACAGAGAAAGAAAAAAATTTTAAAAAATCTGAGCCAGTCTGAGGTCATGACAAGTGAACATGGAGAAAGTGGTCAAAGCAAGAGTTAAAATTCCTGGGTGCCTTCCATGAGACCCTGACCTACTTGACCAGTATACACCATGGAATGCACAGAGATGATGTGGGCCAGTTGGTGGCTCTTGATGCTGATATGAGGATCCCCATGGAGGAGTTGGCCCTGTCAAAAAGCCATGTGATGTCTTTATCATGTCTACTTGCATCTATAAATAAAATAATCTGGACACTGAATGTTTTGCGTGTTTCAACCTTTAGAGTAGCTGAAATTTTCACTTCCTTGGGCTCAAGGTGTCTTTCCTGATGTGATCCTGGATTACACTGGACCTAGATTCTCTCGACCCAAATATTCCTTTAGTGTGGGAGCTCTTGGACTCAGGACAGTTATGTCCTGCATGTTACTTCACTTTCCAACCTGAAGAGAGAAATATAACTGGTTGCTTAGCTCTTGCAGAGGTCAGAATGGCTCTCAGCCAACATTTCCTATACCGAGCCTTCTTTTAGGTGCTTCTATGATGTACTCCTTGGAACCTCACTGCTCAGTCAGAAGATAGGACATTGGTGGAGACCAAACCAGGTTCTGGATGAGGGTCTATACACCTTTTCAGGTCCCACAGCGTCCACAGAGGTTTCATGAGATGATGGCTTGCTCACTGTCCCCAAACAGGGTGTCTTGTGCCGGGTGCAGGAAACCTGCTCAGACACCGGCCAGATGGAAAGAATGGCTTTTACCCAAGTGAAGCCAGCCACGTGGCAAAATACGTAGGGGATGGCTCCATCCAAAAGCCCAAGTCCTAATCTGGTACAAACTCTCAATGTTGAATGCCATGATGATGTGTATTCATAATGCACCAATAAAGATTTGAGTTTTTTAAAAAGGCCCATGTCCCCACAGAAAAAGGCAGGGTAAGCCAGGCACTCAACCAAAGAAATTGGAAATGCAATCTGTGCAAAACACTGGACAATGACAATACTCAGGTAAAGCCAGTCTGTGGGCGCGAGGCTTCTGTCAGGTTCTGGACTTTGGCTCACTCCAACCAGCATGGCTGCCTCCCATCCTGTGAGCCAGTTGCTGGGGTGGTGACCTTGACAACATGAGAACGAACCCCAGTCCCTGGGTCCTGTATTACTGGGCAAGGCCCAGTCTACCAGGTGCAGATCCGTGATGATGGGGCCAACTTTAGAAGACACAGAAAGTCAACCTAAGCTGGATAAATGGGGGATGTGGGACGTAGTGACTCACACGGGCAGGAGTTCAGTTCCCATGCTCATGTCAGTTTGTGGGGAGTGCCTATGTGCCCTCGACACACCACCATCCCTCTGTGTGTGTGAGCGTGTGTACGCGTATTTGAGGGTCTGTCTTTCTGTCGGCCTGCCTGTATGGTTCCTGGTGGCAGTAGGTGCATCAGGCTCGTGGTGTGTAATTCCCACCTCGACGCCACAGTCAGTCTCCCCACGGCTCAGGCTCCAGGACTCGTAAGAGCACTCATGCTTCACCGTCCTTGAAGACGGGAACATCACCCAGGTCCCTGAGTGCGGGAGACCCACTATCACTGAGCTGTGCTGTTAACACCCCTGTTTATCTTGGTCAGTCTTCCCCTGCAGATGATATGTTTTTGCTTGCATTTTCACTTTGCTTGTTCATTGCATTTATGGTGTATTTGTGCCCTGGAGCTCTCTACTATACCATTTTTTAATAATGTCATCCTGAAAAAAAAATTCATGCATGATTAATATAACAATAACTTTTACACCTATAATTGGACCATAGAGAAGTAAAGAAGGAAGGAGCAAAAGGAGGAAACAAAAGAAAGAGAAAAGAAATAAGGACAGCAGGTTAGCAGTCTTGGGCTCTGGGACGCTGAGGTAAATACTATTAATACCAACACTTTGGGGTCTTATTGCAGGATTGTGGCTGATCAACCTATCTATTTCATTTTGTTTTCTCAACAGACTATTAATGATTAGTCAAAATCATTTTCAAAAGGCTGGTTAATACTAAGAGATGGCCAAGTTTGTATTTTATCAAAATACAAAGGGTTATTGGTGGAGATACATAATAGATATATGAGTGAATGGAAATGACTATCCTAGTTGAGCAGATAAAGAAATGTCTTGGTTCTCATATGCTTCTGTTAAGAACAGATTGGTTTGCAAACCTAAATGTTCATCATAACTGTACCTAGTTTCACGTTCTTCACCTCAGGTGATGAAAAGAACTATGGCCAGATTCCACTCAGGAACATGAACAGGGCAACTCCCCCAGAATCAAGAAATAATTAAATTCATGAATTAAAGTAGTATAGTAGTAACAATATTTAGCTAAGACAGAATCTATTTTTTCTGAGACACTGGAAACTCCAGTTTTTGCTCCAGTTATCACTTATCTGACAAACTTACTTCTAGTTTATTCTGCAACAATAAATTAAACTTTGTAACACTTGCTTATTTGCATGTATGTTGTTAGGGACTTTATGTATATTAAAAACGGGAGCACTAATGACTCATTAATGCTGATAAATAATGCAGCAATGTCATTTTCCAGTGCAAATGCAGTTGCTGTTTACATATCTATGAGTTGTTTCCCTCTGTATTCCACAGCTAAGGCCCTGAACCACACCTTGTGGTGATTTCAGTCACTTGAGGAAAATGTAGCCCTGTGATATAAGTGTTTCCTAGAGCTGTGATTGTAAACCTTAACTTTGTGGTCCCTGTGTATAATATTGAAGCTACTTGATGATAATATCCAAATACAAATCTATTTTTTGTAGACACATTTGTTTGTCCTAGAGCAGTAAGGCAGTGCCTGTAAAAGAAAGTACCAGAATAAAGTTTCGCAGGCTTACAGGTATTAGAACCGATTAATAATTGACAAGTAGTAGGAGATTAATGTTAATTATTATGTTCACATCTGTAATGTGCATGCAACAAAGTATGAAGAGGAGCATCCCACACAGCACACAAGTAGTTTCTATTATAATAGGATGTGGTCATATGTACAAAGTCTAGATTAAATAGACTGGACCTATCTTGTTTTGGGTGGTGCTTATTTTAATAAGAGATACAACTTAGTAAAAATTCTTCATAGTAAAATGAGGATGGACTATGAATATCCTGATATCACTGCCTTGAAAACAACATAATTACATAAACTGCAGAGAATGAGTCATGCTGACCATGACAGAATCCATTTAACCACATAGATAAGATAAATTGTCTTGTTCACCACAATTCAAACACTTCTAAATACCACATTAGTTGTTGAAAAATTATAAGACCAAGTCTTTCAACATAGCTAGAGAAGCACTTCACCTTTTTATTTTTGTGGTGCTAGACATGGAAACCAGGGTCCTGTGCATGACAGTCATGTGCTGAAACATGGAACCAGAGCCCAGATCTCCTAGTACAACTCTTTGCTCGGAAAAAAGTACCTCAAATCACAGGTGTCCTTCAGGCACGACGTTTCTAATGGTCTCACATTACTCAGAGCCTGGGAGCCACTGACCCTATCATCACCTTATAGGAAGCAGCTGTTTCCAAGACACTGCACATGCTGTCCCTTAGTGTAGGCATCCACATCTACAGATGCAATAAAACCAGATGCTGAAAGGACTCCTGAAAGCTAGAAAGGTGCAGTGCTGCATGGTCTCAAACTACGCCACCATTACTCTGCACAGAAGATCACCGCTTAGCCAAGAGTGGCTTCCTCACTCTTGTGATGCATAGGTCCCACATCATCTCTTGAGTGGCCAGTGAGTCCCTGAGAATATCGCTGTGCTTTAGGAGGATGTGAGCCTGACTGCTAGTCTTTCTGAAGCCCTCTCATTCTACTTCTTCACTTGCCCACATCTCTCTTCCCTTTACTTTCTTCCTCTTATTCTGTGTTTCTCTTTGGTGAAGAGGACAAGACCTGCCCTAGATCCAAGTCTGGTATTCAGAAGATAGGAAACAGTTTCAGGAGCATGCTTCTCAGAGACCTGGGACTCCTAAATAATTTGTTTCCAGGACAGTGAGTAGTGGTTGGCCCTGCCCTGCTCCCCTTCATAGTGTGTATATAGACATATAGATGCCTCCCAGTTGGGAACGCCAGGTGCATACAGCCCTGCATTGAAATATGGCAACTCAAGATATCTCAGGAAGCCTCTTTGCCATCCTGTTTGCTTTGTGCTGTCTGGAGCCCTAGATGCATTCATTGCCAAATGGCAGACTCCTGAAGGATACGCGGTCTCTCTCTGCCCACAAGGACTCTCAGGGCCCATAGGTGGGCTAGAGGGTGTGGTAGTAATCCACAATTGGCTGGTGCAGTGAGCTGACCCTGTTGCATTGTGACTCAGAATGCTGAGTTACTTCTCACGCCCCACATTCTCTCTGCAGAACTCTTCTTGGGAGGTCGTGATAGACTTTCCAAGGTGATCTTAGGAGAGCTATGCAGGCTCCTGAAAATGCCGAGAGTGGTTCAGATGGAAGGGATGTCACTCCTGGGGTACCAGGAGACACTGATAACCCTAGGATCATTGTAAATGGGGAAAGTTCTGGCGAAGAATGTGCCAGTGCTTCACAACAATCAGCTGACCAGGGAACAGGGCAAAGTCTAGCTTCTGGTGGAGGCATCTCAGCCCAAAGGAGAGTCTCTGGTGGGAAATCATCAAATTTGTATCCTTTCTGATGGTCAGGCTAGAGATTGCCTGAGTCACACAAGGGAACTGTTGCAAGGCCCAAATGGTAGTGTGCCCTGGGAACAGTTGAAGATTAGGGAAATCCAAGGGGCTGGAGGAGGCAGTCTTGGGTGCATTGAGCTGCCAGGAGGGGAACTGAGGGCTGAAGTGAGCTGCCAGGAGGGGCATTGTGGGCACGGTGCCCAAGGACACACTATAAAGGGACTGGAATTCCTGAGGGACACACGGGCTGGGAGGAACTTGATCTCAGTGACAAGGTTGCCTTAACTACGTCTCCACCAGCAGCTTGACTGTGCCTTTCCGAGATGTGATGAGTGCAGAATATGCTTGTTTTCTACTAACATCATTGGTCCAGTCCTTTGGAGATAGACTTCAGTCCCAAATCATAGTTAATGGGACAGAGCTGAATATGTAAGCATCAAAGAAGTTGGCTGGGTGGGGGTGACAGCAGGTGTCTGTGGCAGACTGCCTGACAGGTTGTCTAGGGGGGAATATTAAGACCCCCAAGCTTTAGTGCATAGAAAGGCTTGGTGGACTGGGTTTCTTGGGAACTGACCTGGGGGCACGTATGCTATAGGTGGAAGGATTGTGTGGAGGGCAGGAAAGGCCAGAGCACTCGTGATGTGATTGTTTTCCATTCCCTTTAGTGTACCCCCTGCACAAAATTCTGACCTTCTGGAGGCTTGTGTTGGTGCACTGGTACAGGAAATATCGCTGGTGATTGCGCCCATTGAGAATTATCACCATTAGTTACTCCACAAGCCACAACAACAACAGAGGACTACATTTCATTCATCTATCCTCCACCCATAAACAGTCCATTTTTCCCAGGGCAACAGCTATCCACTTGTCATATCCAAGTATTTATTTCTCTAGACTGCTCTCCAGTTCACAAATTTTTGTTCATGTGACAATTAAATAGACTGCTGTTCTGTGTTTGCCTTTGTTTTCAGCGATTGTGCTTCCACATTTCTTTCCCTTTGTCCTAGGGATGGGGGAGCTTCTGGGACTTAAACAGACAAGGCAGTTGCAGGCAACATGAGAAATGGAATAACAGGAAAATCAATTGTGTCTTTCCAATTGGCATAACAACACTCAGCATTGTGAAACATTTGCATTTTGATTGTTGGACTCTCACATGGAATGCATAGAAGTTGCATAAGTGTAGATTATTTCATTTGCAAGTGTAGGACCATGTTTTTTCCCAAAAATATTTCCATGTCACATTAGCTTTAATTTTTTCTAGAAAGTATTCCTAGACCTTTCATTGAACAGAAACAAAATATAAATACAAGAATGTATTAATTGGTCATGGAAAGAACTCAGTTTTTCAACCAGACTTAAAGACCAATTTGGATGAGGATTCACATGATTTCCATATGTTTGTCTCTGTATCAGTGATGGTTTCCTTAAGATTGTCCCCTGGTCATGGAAACGCATGATTTACTTCTCCACTTACTTATTTGTGGCTGTGCATCTGGAGGATACACTTTGTCTCCAGGAATTTGTTCTCCCTTGAGAATGCTACTTTCCTCACACCTGTGCCACTGCTTTTCATTGGGCCTCTTTCCCAGTATACACACAAAGAAATGGAAAAAATATTATTAAATTAACTCCTTAACTCATGTGAGAACAGCAATCAAGCCAGAAACACTGAAAAAATTTCTGTAATTTAGTTTCACTGGGTCCAGTAAATAAGGACATAGTGTCAGGCAATGAAATGAATTTTGGGGAAGGGATTGTTAGAGTGCTGTGGACAAGTTCTGAGCAGGAAAATCACCTAGACGAACAGCCAGAACACCTCTGATCAAAAGTAGAAGGCTGCATTATCATGGAACACACTGAGGTGTACATCACTAACAATCTCTCTCCTGAGATACACAGCACAGAGCAGCAGGAAATCGTCCCATCTTATGCAACCAGAAGGAGACACTTACTCCTCGTACTCACTCAGGAAGTATGAATTGGACAGCCCTTCACTCATTCACAATGTGTTCCCATGTTCACAATGAGTGGGTGACCACATCTATATAAGGAGCTGGTGTTACAGACCGAGTCTTTTTGCTCTCAACAATGACACACTGCTATCTTGAGAGTCCCTGGAGTCCTGCATGGAGACTGTCTCTCAAAGCATGTAGTGAAGTTAAATGAGGCCCTGCATTTCAGGCTCTGATACCATAGGTTTGTCATCCATTTCAGAGAATACATGGACTCTGATGCCCCCACAGGGTTCAGGTGTGGCAAGGGACCCTTGAGGGCAATCCCAGAAGATGAGAGCTAATCCTCTTAGTCTCAGTCTTATTTTGCATATTTCCTCACAGTAGCTTTGTATAAATCTTCTTTAAGTCTTAAAGTCTGTATATTTAACTCAGCTAAGTATCTTTCTCCATCTCTCTTTTTCTCTGTCTCCCTCCCCCTTTATCCTTGTTTGTCTCTCTGCCTTATGAAATTTTCTGATGGATTTATACACTGAGCATTGATGAAATAATGACGTATTATACATATTTAAATACACAGTACTAGTAAAATAACTTCCAAAGTATCCAACTGAGTTATCTTCTTTGAAACAGCAAGAAAAAAGAATAAATGATTAAAATTAATAAATCAAAAGAGACAGGTGGCAAATTTTATGCTGGAGCCTGCCAGCAACAAAGCAGAACTGGAGTTGAAGGGTGAGGATGAAAGAGAAAAAAATACAAGAGAGACAAATATCGGATGGGGAGGACCGCAGCAAACTAAAGGCTGAAGGCTCAGAGTTTATTCTCAGTACTCCTTTTATAATGCTCATACTGTAGTGGTTACGTGTAGAGATTAAAATCAGTTGTTAAAAGTTTACAGAGATTACAATAGGTAAAGGGCTTAGCGTCAGTTTGGTTAATGTCTACACTCTAAAGCAGGAAATCAAGGCACAGAAAGACACCTCAGCAGAAAAATATTTATGCCTTGTTTAACTGATATTTTGCTGATGTCAGGAACAGTTTCTGTTTCTCTCATGTTTTTTCAAGCTTTCCATCCTAGTCGATTATCAATCATTTCCTGGAAAGCCACAAACTCAGTTTCCCTCCACATTCCTTTCTCAAGGACAAGTAAAGAGAAAGTAAACATGTGATGCCTCATAAAGGGAGTGGAAAATGTCTGTGAAGAGTTTAAGGTAGGTGTCTTTGCACCAACGTATCTCTGGCAAAACACCCAGGGCAACTCCTGGTCAGAACAGACCCCCGGTTTAATTCAGGGCAACACCATAAAGTGCATACTCATGACTCAGGAATCCCGCCAAGCCCAGGGCTGTAAATTCCTGGTACGAATGCCCTTACACTGAACTGTTTTCCCATAATTTTACCAAGTTTATCCAGGATTTTTTAAAAGTTCTATAATTTATTTTAACATTTATAGAAACAGGCATTATGTATTTGTATGTATATAAGTAGAAAACACTGGCATTCTGTACTTGGCCTTATTGATTATACCACTACCTAAAACACATATTTGATAATCTGATCAGAATTGATTGCTCTCCTTTTTCTTCTCATTTTGATTCAGCATATACCAAATTCTAGATATGTTCATAGGACATGTGAAAAACCAGTGACTTATGTTTGTTTAGTTGTTTGCAAATTATGTTATTTTTAGAAAGACTTTGTCTTAAAGTCTATCTTTGATTCGTGGAGGTAAGATTTTGACATGGTTAAACATGAAAATGAAGGTCAGAGAAAGTAATTGCTCCAGTTACATGTACCATATCACACGACCTCAGGAAGAAAATTAGTCAACTCTTCATTCTATGACATACATGGAATCAAACAGTGATTGATTGTGCAAATGGAAAATGATAAAATCTGACTTTTCTCCTAATATGACTAGTCTAAGTATCTTTTGGATTGTATTATGGCTATTTCCTATGGAATGTATCAAAAGAATGCCATATTCCACATGTAGAAATGAAAACAATTTTATATGTGATCAACAAAATAAGATATTACTGTCTCCCCTGTCTTCATGACTATTTTAGAACTGGTGAGTGTTTATGTTATTTTACTTCTGTCAATTTAGTATTATATTCATAAGTTGTTACCAGTATTATAGTCAACTACTCATTGTTTGATATATGTGATAAATATTGTGAGTGGATATTTTATGGCTTAAGTTAGCATTAACTAATGCTATGCATAACTTGATTCACTGGTCACAAGGTCATTTCTTCTCAAAACCTTGAAAACTTACAACTTTTCCTATTGATCTGCCTTTGTGATGTGGTCTTCCTCATTGGTATGCTATTTTGATTGGGTCTAAATTGCATCTAATTTTTATGAATGAGATCTCATACTGAAAATGTATTATTTCACTTATTTTTAGATTTTTTGTTAAGGCATGTCCTGTAGTTTTATAGAATTCAAAAAAATTCAGCAGAGTTGTTTATGATTGTTTCTTGTATGAGGAAAGCATATGTCTAATCTAATAATCCTTTTCTGCATTTATTTAAATAAGTTCCTACAAAGTAAACATAAAACTAGGGAACTAGTGGCTTAATTCTAGATCAGTTTTCATATTAGCCTCAGTTTGTAGCTCTAAAATACATTATTTCCCAATTAGCTGTAAAAATTAATTGATTCTGGATGTTCCTTACTATTTGGTTAGGAGTATAGAGTTCAAGTATGAGTAAGATTAGGTGAGATATCCACAATTCCAGTAGAGGAAAAAACATGGCAAAGTGGGATACCAGATAGACTACCAGTGCTCATTTCAGCTGAGGTAGGTCTGGGGTCATTAGTGACTCATCTGAGCTAGAGCACAATTGGGTTGTGCTTTTTGAGGTGGATTCTCAGTGTTGTCAGAGTTTCATGGGAGCAGTTTTCTTGTTCAGTGTTTTTCATCAGGTGCATCTAGGTTTATTCTAAAGAGGTGAGTCTAGCTGTTGATCTCTGTACCAGTACTGCAGTGGATGTTGTAAGGGACACTAGGAAGTAGCCTTTCTGTTTCAGTTTTAATTGTTTTGCAGGAGTTTCCTCTTCTTAAACTTTCATAAGCACTTTTGTGCACAGTGGATCCTATGTGGTCAACTTGGTTTAGGAGCTGGCAGGACTTTGTTCGGTTACAGTTGGATAGCCTTTTGAATATAGCCAATAATAAGATAGTGTAAGAGTCTCTTTATTTCTCAGTCTGCTGCTACATTAGAAGACAGGAAAAGCCTCTTGAATAACCTTTCAAATGGAGTCATATTTATCTTAGATGTGGTAGGTTTCAAACTTCCTGGAAATATTTTGCCAATAATTGGAGCCAGATCTGGATGTCGCTCTTGATAATTTTGGAGGGCTAAGGTTTCCGTTTAGAATGGAAGTGATGACTTTTTCCTAAGCCTTTGCCATGGCCTGTGTTATTGTAGAGGTAATAGAAGGTCCATTGTCACTCTGAAGGAACCAAAGTAGTATGGTTGTGCTTGAGGGTTAATGAAAACTTGGACCAGTAGGATGAATGTGCAGTCACCAGGCAGATTCAGGAAAGCATTTCAGAGAACACTTCTGCTTTTATTGCAAGATACAGTTATTTATATAATAAACAGTAGAGGGACTAAACATAGGAGTTGTATCAGTCGCAGATTGCATGAAGTATGCAGAGAGGTAGGCAGTTATGTATTGTTTGTATGACTTTGGTCAAAGGAGGAATCTTGATAAGCGAGCACAGCTGAATTCTATCCTAACCAAGCTTGGCTTTTGCCTTCAAGGTAGAACTCATATTTTTTTTATTATCTTTATGTGGGAAGCAGTTCAGTATAAGGCCTTTGTACCAGGGGCTTAATATCTTTTGCAGCCCTGACCCTGGGGGGATTCCTGAGTCAGGGGTCTGCACTAATGATGCTGTCCCAAATTAGACTGGGTGTCTGCTCTGAAAGGAGCTACCCTGGGTGTTTGCCACAGACATGCTGGCACCAAGAAAACTTCCCTAAACTTTACACTGACCCTTACCCCTCCCTTCATGAGGGGTCACCGGTTTAGTTTCTCTTTACATTTCCTTGAGAAAGGAATATGGAGCGAGACTGAGCTTGTGGCTTTTCAAGGTCATGAGAAAAACAGAAACTGTTACAGATGGTTGGCGGGGTGTCGTCCAAGCTGTTCAAAAAGGTTCTTCTAATGGGGTGTTTTTTACTTGTTTGACCGATAACAAGTATAACCCCCATCAACAAGATCTGTGCAGGTGTTTACCATATTGACCAACTAAGACCAAAGCATAGGCGGAAAATAAAAGCAGTTGTGAGCAAATGAAGGTCAGGGCAAGGGATATTCATTGTTAAGACTGTTTGTATAAAAGGACAAGAAAAAATAAACTCGGCGCCTTCAGCTTTCAGTGTGCTGAGGCCCTCCCGATCCCATATTTGTGTCTCTTATAGTTTTTCTTCATCCTCATCCTCCGATTCGAGTTCTGCTTTGTTGCCAGCAGGCGCCCAATCATGTGGCTCAAAGAATGGAGAACTGTTTAAGAGTGCCTCCAGAGGAGGACGATTGTCAAGCAAACACAGGGAAGCGGCAGATAAGGTCGCCAGATCAAGTAAGTGAAAAGGGGGTGAATATAAATGTCGGGAGTAATAAAAATGGGACAAACTAACTGTAAAAAACTTTTTGTACAGGTGTTAAAAATATGCTTAAAGCTAGAGGAATTAAAGTAGGACATGCTCAGTTGGAGCGATTTTGGGGATTTGTGGAGGAGGTTTGTCCCTGGTTCCCTTGGGACAGGACTGTAACCTTGGAAACATGGCAAATGGTAGAAGATAAATTGCATGATTATTATACTGCTAATGGCCCAAGAAAGGTCCCAGTTGATACTTTTTCATTGTAGAATCTGATTTGGGACTGTTTAGACCTTCAGCATGAGGGCCTACAGTGGGAGTCACCAGAAGTGGAAAGAAACAAAGGGACAGATGCAAAAGAAGGGAAGTCACTTTCAGTGGACAAACCTTCTGAGAAAAGTGAAAGAGAATCTACTGAAGGTAAGGAAAAAACTAAGAAGTTAAGATCAGCTGATAATAAAGAAAATTCTGCTTCAAATCCTTATTTGAAAAGTAGGGAGGCTTTAAAAGTAGCCATGGACACAGAATATAATGAACCATTTGATTGTTCTTCCTCTGAAACAAAGGAGGCTTTCAGGGAGCCTGTGAAGCCGCTACAAACAAAAATGAACAGGAAATGGTTGATGTTGGCACAAGAACAGGAAAAATCAAGAGAAAACTAAGACTTCAGGGAAAAAATGGAAGGTATGGAATGACAGTTATGGGCCTTGACTTTGCATTTTTCTTCCTGTTGCCGTGCTACTTCTTAGCCTGTTTTCTTAAAACCAAAATTCAGCAGCTCTAAACCTCATGCACCGCCTATGATTTCTTTGAGTAAAAATATTTCTCGTGGACAGTTAGTTTCACAAGTACCCCTTGCCCCTGTGCCTGTACAGGGACTTCATAAAAAAGGAACACAACTTTCTTCTTTGCAGAAAGCACTAAAGCAAGCTGCTTCTCAAGGTGAGACTATTGATGGTTTTCATTTAACCTGTGCAATAATTCTTAATGATGCTGGGGAAAGGGAACATGCAGCTTTATTCCTTTTAAACAGCTGAAGAACTCAAACTTGCTTGTACTCAATACGGGCCTACAACTCCTTATACTAGTGTGGTCCTGGAATTCATGACTGACAACATTGCCTTAACACCTAATGACTGGAAGGCGATTGCTAGGGCCTGCCTGAGTGGACGTAATTATCTGTTATGGAAGTCAGAATTCCTAGATGAATGCCACTGGCTATCAGAGGAGAATAGAAATCAGAACCCTCCTGTCCCCCACCCTTATGAAATGTTGGCTAGAGAAGGTCTCTGTATGGGTACTGATGAACAAATGGAACACCCTCAGTTTGCTTATGGCCAAGTTACTACTGCTGCCTAATAGGCCTGGAAAAAGTTGTCTGCTTCAGGAAAGGGAGCGAAAGACTTGTTGTGAATAAGGCAAGAACCAGATGAGCCTTTTCAGGATTTTCTCCCTCAATTTGTGCAGGCATCAGAAAGGCTGATAGTAGACAATGAGGCAGGGACTATTTTGGTAAAACAATTGGCTTATGAAAATGCAAATTCAGCTTGTCAGGCTGCAATTAGGCCATGGAAAAAGAAAGGAACTTTGTCAGATTATGTGAGACTTTGTTCTTGACACTGGACCATCATATGTGCAAGGCATTACTTTAGCTGCAGTTTTACAAGGGAAAACAGTCAAGCAAGTGCTATTTCAACAGGCCCGTGGAAAGCAGTGTATAAAGGGGCCTCCTGGTAGTTGTTTCAGGTGTGGACAAATGGGTCATCAGGAAAAACAATTCCCTAATAAGGCTACTGGAAAAAATAAAAATAATTGCCCTTCACGGGTGTGCCCACTGTGCAAGAAAGGAATGAATTGGGCAAATGAATATAGATCTAAAACTGATACCTTGGGCAATCCTCTGCCCCCTCAGTCAGGAAATGGGAAGGGGGGCCAGCCTCAGGTCCCAAAACAAACTTATGGGGCACTTCAAGACTAATTTCTTCCAGGGGGCACAATGCAGTTCAGCCAAGGAAGAATGTCACTGGACAATGACAATTCAGGACCTCTATCGTGCCACCCGAGGTAGTGCAGGACTTGATCTTTGTGTTTCAGTGCAAACTGTTCTAACCCGAGAAATGGGAATACAAGCTTTATCCACAGGAGTTTATGGACCTTTGCCACCTGAGACTGTGGGACTTGTTTTAGGGAGAAGTAGCATTACTATGAAAGGGTCACTGATTGCACCTGGAGTGGTTGATAATGATTATACTGGAGAAATTAAAATAATCGTTCATTCTCCCTCAGTAATCTCTACAACTCAAAAGGGACAGAGAATGGTGCAGCTTGTTCTTTTACCCTTGATTAAACATGGAAAAACCTTAGATAAGACTAGAGGTTCAGATGGTTTTAGTTCCTCAAATGTTTACTGGGTTCAATCTATAAAACAAAATTGTCCTGAAATTATTCTTACCATAAAGGGCATACCTTTATAAATACCTTTTAAAAGGTATTTATAAGTCTCAGTCATAGCTGCCCAACATTGGCCTTCTATCTGGCCTGCTGAACCTACTATTTCCCAAGTACAAGGAATAGGAATGGCTAATAGCCCACTTCAGAGCAGACAGTTTAGAATGGAAAGATGCCAGAGGACATTGTGGTGTTTTTCAGCCTTATGTTATCCCAGGCCTTCCAATCAATCTGTGGGGTCGTGATATTATGCAACAAATAGGTGTTTATCTTTATAGTCCCAGCTCCACTGTTACTCACCAAATGATGGATCAAGGTTTATTACCAGCTCAAGGATTAAGAAAAAATAATCAAGGAATGGTTTCTCCTCCTTCCTCTGAAAGTAGGCTACCTCATTAGGGATCAGGAAGTTTTTAGTTGGGACCATTGATCTTTCTGTAGCTCATGCCGATGTTATAATATGGAAAACTCAGGACCCTGTATGGGTTGATCAATGACACCTCTCAGAAGAAAAGATAAAAGCACCCATGCAGTTGCTACAGGAACACCTGCTGCTGGGACATGTTGTTCCCTCTAACTCTCCTTGAAATTTTCCTATATTTATAGTAAAAAAGAAATCAGGACAGTGGCAATTTTACAGAACTTAAGGAAGGTATATGCCTCTATGGAGGTCATGGGAGCCTTACAACCAGGACTTCCTTCTCCTTCAGCTATACCTGACAATACTTATAAGATTGTGATAGATCTTAGAGACTGTATTTTCTCTATCCCTTTCCACCCAAATGACTGTAAACATTTTGCCTTTAGTGTGCCTTCTGTTAACTTTAAGGAGCCTATGAAAAAGTTTCATTGATTAGTGTTACCACAAGGTATTGCAATTAGTCCTACATTATGACAGAAATTTTTGTATCTGCTTTAGTTGAAACACATAAACTTTTCCCAAAGGTTTATATTGTCCATTACATGGATGATATCCTTTTGGCTTCTCATGATGAAGGAATATTGCTGAATGCTTTGGTTCTGTGAAAAAAAGGTTAACAGAGAAAGGGCTTGTTATTGCAGCTGGAAAACCTGCAGTGCTGTGCCCCTTATTCTTACCTTAGTTGTACTCTTTGTCCTTATAAATTTGTCTCTCAAGCCCTGCAACTGAGGAAAGATAATCTAAAAATTTTAAATGATTTTCAAAAACTTTTAGGAGACATTAATTTGATAAGACCTTATTTAGAATATCGACTGCTGAAATGACGCCTCTTTTTGACATTTTGAAGGGGGATCGGTCTCCCACCTCATTAAGATATTTGAAACCTGAGGGGCAATAAGCCCTTCAAAAGGTGAAACAAGCTATTTCTCCTCAGGTTGTATATTATTTAGATTATTTTCCCAGTTGGGGAGCTTATGTTTTGCTTACTTTTCATACGCCCACTGGGTTACTTTATCAAAAAGGACCTCTAATGTGGGTTCATCTTTCTGTGTCCCCTGCTCGAGTCTTGACTCCTTATCATGAACTGGTGGCAACTTTTAATACAAGAACTCCGTGATTCGGCTCATAAGTACATGGGTATGAAACTTCCTTTTATAGGAGTTCCCTTTTCTCAACTCCAGCAATCGTGCTTGTTTCAGAATAGTAATTCTTGGGCTCTTGCTCTGGTGAATTATCCTGGACAAATTTATAATCATTATCCTGCAGATAAGCTTATGCAATTTGCTAGTTTACATGCTTTTCTTTTTCCTCATAATGTTTCTACACAACCTTTAGAAGATGCTTTATTAGTTTTTATTGAAGGGTCTTCTAAAAGATGAGCTGCATATGAAATACAAGGTAAAAGTTCTCACTGGTTCACTGGTGCTGCCTCTGCCCAGGAGGTGGAGCTATTATCCATTCCACAAGTTCTGTAGCTTACTTCTCAGCAAGCTGTTAATATATATTTTGACAGTCATTATGTGGTTAGAGCTATGCAGGTTATAGAAACTGTGCCTTTTATCAGTACAATAAATTCTGCTGTGCAACAAACATTTTTGCAAATTCAAAAACTCATATGATGCCATACTTCCCCTTGCTTTTTTGGACATCTTAGAACACATACAGGACCCCCTGGACCTCTAGCATGTGGCAATGACCAGGTAGATCATTTAACTAAACTTGTAGCTTTTTCTCAAACTCAATTAGATGAATAATCTCATGCAATACATCATCAGAATAGCAACAGTCTTGGACTACAGTTTAGAATTCCCAGATAAGCAGCACATCAAATTGTAAAACAATGTTCCACATGCCCAAAGTTTCTCTCTGTCCCGCACTATTGTGTCAGTCCTCAGGTCTGAAATCAAATCAGTTATGGCAAATGGATTTCACTCATATTGCCTCCTTCAGAAAACTTCATTTTGTACATGTGACCATTGACAATTTTTCAGGGTTTCTAATTGCTACTCCTCTTCAAGGAGAATCCAGGAAATATGTAATTGTTCACTGTCTCCATTGTTTTGCTATTCTTGGGATTCCTCAAATTATTAAAACTGATAATGGCTCAAAATATACAGGAAAAAATTGCTCACATTTTTGCTCCCAATTAGGCATTCGCCATATCACAGGTATTCCTTATAACCCACAGGGTCAAGGAATCATGGAATGAGCTCATGGAATAGTTAAACATCAGTTAGAAAAAATAAAAAATGGGGAGTTATACCCTCTAAAACCTGAAAATTACTTGTCACAGCTTTATTTATTTTAAATTTTTTAATTCTTGATAATTGGGGAAGATCAGTTGCACAACGTTTCTGGAATCCTCAGTCTGTCTCTTCCTATGCACAGGTTACTTGGAAAGATCCTTTAACTGGCCAGTGGCACAGTTCCTACACCGTACTTATTTGGGGATGAGGACATGTTTGTGTGTTTCCGCAGGATGCCAAAAGTAGCTCCTGGAGCGGTTGGTACAGCACAAGGGGACCAGCTGTGCTTGAGAAGAAGATGAGACGTCTGATGCTGGAAACAACCCAGAGGATGAAAAAGGAGAAGAAGAAGGAATATCATCCTAGAGACCCTGTGCTGCAATGCCTTCTTGCCACAGCAAAAAGAACTGTAAAGTGTGCAGGGCAATCTAGGACTCCACTCAATTTATTTTTAGCTATGCTGGCAAATCTTGCTGTAATGCCATCAGTTACTGCCCCTGCTTATTGAGCTTATATTCCAGATACTCCAATGTTACATCCGGTTTTTGGGGAGAAAAATAATTGCCAGTTTATGCCAATGATACCCACATTGTGGGCCCCACATATGGTGAAAGTATAACACCCATTCTAATACCTAGTTATAATTATACAGGAATATCTCAAGGTGTGCCCATATGTTTTACTAAGCTTCCCTTATCAGCATCCACCTTGAACAGAAAGCCTGGATGTTTGAACCTTTTCCCTGTTGCTCTAAAGTCATCAAGGAAAGATGATGTTCCACAGTGGACTATTACTTTTTGGTACCCTGACAATGTGGACGCTGTGTGGCTGATGCCTCACCGTCAGGGAATTAGGGCATGTTGAAAAGATGAAAAATATTCTAGTGATCAGATTACACAGCAATGCTGTCATGTGCCTGTGGCTTATACATGGAAAATTCCTAACACAACTCAAAATTTTTATGATTGGACATTAGGGGCCGATAGGGCCTCAGGAATTGGAATAGGAATCTGGACTACTAATGGAAAAATATTTCAAAAGGGAATTTGGAAACTGGCTGCTAGCGTTGTAAGAAAGGTGTTAAAAACCCAAAGCAAGATAAATGGGATTGGAGGAGAATAAAGGCCTGTGGTCCAGAACCCTTTGCACTGTTGGTGGGTGACCCTCATGTAAGACGTAATGTAATTCTGTGTGAAGTTACTTGTGTTAATTATGATTTGACAAATTGTGTAACAGCATTTCCACACCCAGTGACTATTGTAATTGTATGACAACCTACTTTTGCTATGATACCTGTTAATTTAACTGATCCTTGGTACCCAGATAGTGGACTTCAAGTCTGGGAAGAAGTAAAAGGGTTGTAAACTAGGCCAAAGAGGTTTGTAGGGATGTTAATAGCAGGTATAATTGTCCTAATAGTGGCTATTGCTACTGCTTCTGCAGCTGCTATTTCTCTGACACAGTCAATTCAAACAGCACATTATGTAAATAATTTGTCTGAAAATATTACACAGGCTTTGGGAACTCAAGAATACATTGATTATAAAATGGAAGCAAAATTAAATGCCATATATGATATGATAACATATTTAGGAGAGGAAATTCAGGGAATGAAAATACATCTTAAATTTACATGTCATACAAAATATGATTGGATTTGTGTTACAAGTAAAAAATATAATGAGAGTGTGTATTTATGGGACAAAATTAAGAAACACCTTCAAGGTGTTTCATCATGAAAATGAGTCCTTAGACCTACAACATCTTCATCAGGAAATTAACGATATAGAAAGAACCTCTCAAATTGACATTGGCTCAAGCAGCTAAGGAATTTGTGACACAATTGCAAGAGCACATACCATCTTGGGATAATGTAAAACAGCTAGGATTTGGTCTTATTGCCAGTGCTATATTGCTGATTCGTACAATGTGTGCCATACCAATATTGATCAGATCTTTTATGAAGTAGCTTGTGCATCTGAAAGCTGAAATTTTGGAACACAAGCTCTTTGGAAATAGACCTGATTTGAAAAAATTAAAAAGGGAAGATGTGGGAAGCAGTTCAGTATAGGGCATTCATACCAGAGGCTTGTTATCTCTTGCAGCCCTTGGCATGGTGGGATTCCTAAGTCAGAGGTCTGCAATAATGTGCTGTCCCAAATTAGACAGGGGCCCTGCTCTGAGGGGAGCTGCCCTGGGTGATTTTAATGAGATACACTGATGCCAGGAAACCTGCACTGACCTTTTCCCTCTCCATTCATGAGGGATCATGGGTTTGGTTTCTCTCTACATTTCCTTGAGAAAGGAGTGTGGAGGGGGACTGAGCTTGTGGCTTTTCAAGGTCATGAGAAAAACAAAAACTGTTCCACGTGGTTGGTGGAGTGCCGTCCAAGCTGTTCAAAAATATTTTTCTGCTAGTGGGGTGTTCTGACTTCTAAGATATTTTTCTGTGTCTTATATCCTTGACTTAGAGTGATAGACATTGATTAGACTGATGTTAAACTTGTTACCTATTGATTGTAATCTCTGTGAACTTTTAACCACTGTTTGTGATCTTTACATGTAGCTACTACAGTAAGAGCATTATAAAAGGAACACTGAGAATAAACTTAGGGTCTTCATCCTTCGGAGTGCTGATGCCCTCCTGATCCCACCCATTGTCTCTCTTATCTTTCTATTCTCTCTCTTATCTTTTCTTCATCCTCACCCTCTGACTCGAGTTCCGTTTTGTTGCCAGAAGGTTCTGGCAGTTTCTGTACATTTCTTTCTTTCTTTTTGGAGGGTTATGAATTTTCTATTTTTCACTAACACATTAAAGTCTTAGCATAATTGCTTTTGCACCTGCAGTAGAGGTAACAGCTTATGGTAGAAGTTTCTAAGCAACAACCTGTAAACACAACCATGGGGGGGGGGGAAATCCCCTGCAGGAAGTGACATCTCTGAAGGAGCATGCCTAGGCCGGTGAACTTACAAAACTATCCCAGGAACATGTGGTGTCTTTTACATCACGGGCACATGGTCACTTCTGCTGTGGGTAAACTGGGCCTCACTGTGCTGCTCCAGGGGGACATGCCTGTTCAAGGTGGGGCGAGGTGTGGCCCCAGTCACAGAAATGTAGCTGGCAGAGCAGAGAATCTCTATGTACAGAGCAGTGGTTTTGCCCAGCACCAGGACCCTTCCAAGACCCTGCTGGGAGGGCTTGACTGGAACATGCACTGACTGCCCAGGGGGGTGCTCTAACTTCTGCTCACTACCTCGCTTTCTGTGAGTTTCCGAGAAACAACAGAGCCATCTGGTCCATGGGTCCTGCAGCTTCCACGAAACACAAGGGAACACCCCACCAAAGTCAGATTGAGAGTTTCTCCTTGCTTCCCCACCCAAGGCCTTGTAGGGCATTCCTGCACCCCTGAATGGGCAAGATAACAGCACTATCAAATGTTCTGTGATCGCCCTTGAGAAACTACTCATCCTTGCCAAGAAACGTGGGTGGGAAGTCTTTTCCTTTAATGCCACCCAAAGCAGGGAGAAACTCACTGAGCAAAGTACCAGGACTATCACTGTAGAGAAGTAAGAATTCTTACTTTTATTTTATAGTTTTGCAGTGCAGCGAATTGAACCCAGGGCTTTCTCACTCAGGTCAATGTATCAGTCAGCTGTTGCATGTCTGATGTGAGCCAGAGTCTCTCTCAGTCACTAAGTTGCACATACACTGCTCGATCTTAGAAACCTCCTGCCTCGGACTCCTGAGTGTGTGGGTTGCAGGCCTGCTCAGCACGCCCAGCTCTTCCCTGTGACATTGCCATGAGAATGGGGGTGGAGTGCACAATGCGGCTCCTGCTTCGTAAAGATATGAACTATTCCTCTACCATGTTTGATTTGGAGAAGACCCTGGAAGTTGGAGGAGGGAGTTAGCTGTCTGGTGTGCTTAACGGCAAAGTCCAGCCAGCACCCTGAAGTGAGGGCTAAAGTGAGAGGTCCAGTCATGTCCATTTCGCTCTGGGGCTTCATACCACCCACACTCTTGGCACGCATCTCGCCATGGTCGAGTGCTTTCTGTTCTTCAGAAGCATCTTGTGGTGTGTTGACCGCTGTTTCCACACCTTTCCTGTCTGCTCTCCAGTCTTTCTACCTGCCTAGTCAAAAGTCAGTAAAGGGCTATGCTGGAACAGAGGGTTTCTGCGCAGAGATTATGGCTCATGGGAGGCCTGGGCCCCCAGGGTGCTGAGGTACATTGAAGAATCTATGGTGTATATCCATCATCATCATTACAGAAGATTTGCAAGTCTAAATTGCTTATCCCCCAATGTTGACCTCTCTCCTCTTTATTTCATTTCCTTACTCTTCTGAGATAGTCTTTCACTCTTACCCAAACTGGCCACAGACACTTGGGCTCAAGCTTCCATATGCCTCAGCCTCCCATGGAGCTGGGCCTGCACGTAAAGCCCTGGAAACCTTTGCTCCACAAACCCAGGATCTGGGAATGGTAACTAGGACCTTGGGCTTGCCAGGCTTTCCCTGCTCCACTGAGCTACATCTCGGGCCTCAATATTTGTCTGTTTAAACATTTGGTTTTTTTGTTTTTGTTTTTGTTGGTTTTTTTGAGACAGGGTCTCACTTTGTGGTTCAGGCTGGCCCCAAGCTCAGCCTCTAACTCACATCACAGCAATCCTCCTGCCTCTGCCTCCCAAGTGGTGGGATTATAGGAGTGAGCCACCACGCCCGGCACTGTGGTATATGGTACTGATTGCTGCTGGGCATGAGTCTTCACACCCAGTATTGTATGTGGATACCGGGGAATCAAACCCAGGCCCTTGTGCTTGCAAGACAGGTGCCAGAACCACTGAGCTTATTCCCCGGAACCACTGAGCTAACTTTTGTGCATTCTTCTTCTGGTCAGTTGACTCAAATCATAAGTATTGCCTTCTCATCTCTTCTTCTCCGGTCCACCTCATTCATTTTCCTTTGCTTTCCAGCACTGCCTAATGCAGTTCTTGTCTTCCCTGAAGTGCAGATCACTCCCTCGTCAAGAATCATCATATCAATGTCCTCCCATGAAAACTTAACTCTTTGTGACCCAGTTCTTAGTCTCTTATCTCTGTAGTGCCTGAGATTTTGTACAGGGCCTTCTAAGCTTTTGTTTCCCTCAGTACAGCTGAATGGTTCTTTTCCTGTAATAACAATGAATTGAGATCACAATTAGAGCTAGACTCTTGCAGCTTTATGGTGAACCAAATAATGTGCTAATAAACATGCATCTATAACCATAATTGCTATTTTGCAGATGAGGAAACTAACACACGAAAATAGACCAACACATTTAAAATAGCACAGCTAATAAGTGCCCACTAAGAAATTCAGTGACTCAACTCAAACATTTAACTCACCTCTGAATTTGGCAGGGAAATGCAATGCAAATGCTCCTCCCCACACTTCTTTCCACACAGAAAGATGCCACCTAACGAAAGTACAAGTTGCATGTACATTATGAGCTCATTGCCATGTTCTCTTAGCCAAACTAATCCCTTATCCCATGTGGCATGCTGAGTTGAGTTAAGCAATGAAAGCAGTAATAGAACATTCTTTTTTAAAAAAAATTGAAATCTTTATTGGTACATTACATATTCACATCATAATTGCACTCCACAATGGGTATTTGTACCACTATGAGACACAACTTAATTCTCATTTTTTCTCATAGCCCTACCCAACCTACCACACCCTATATACATAAAATTTGTTTCCTTTCTTTTTTGATATAATCTCTTTATTTTTCCCCCTTCACCCTATTACACTTTGAGTATTTTCTATTTCACAATATATAACATACAATTCTAGAACTCATTTACATTTTTATTTTCTCATACCAGAGAAAAGATGTGATATTTACCAATCTGTGACCTATTTATTTCACTTATGAGGATATCCTCAAGGTATGTCCATTTAAGTATAAATGATTCAAACTTATCCTTTTTTATGGCAGAGTAATACTCCATTCTGTAGAAGAATCACAGCTTTTTTATCCAGTCTCCAGTTGATGGACATTTGGGTTGTTTCCAAGATTTAGCAATCACAAACTGAGCTGCTATAAACATGGGTGCACATATGTCACTGTGATATGAGTGAGTTTTTTTTTATTTTGGGGGGTTTTTTGTTTTGTTTTTTTTGGAGACAGGGTCTCACTTTGTAGTTCAGGCTGGCCCTGAGATCCACCTCAAACTCATGTCACAGCAATCCTCCTGCTTCTGCCTCCCAAGTTGTGGGATTACTGGAGTGAGCCACCACCCCTGGCACTGTGGTTTGTGGTACTGATTGCTGCTGGGCATGAGGCTTCACCCCCAGTATTGTATGCGGTTACTGGGGAATCGAACCCGGGCCCTTGTGCTTGCAAGACAGGTGCCAGAACCACTGAGCTAACTCCCCGGCCCTGATATGAGTCTTTTAATTCTTTTGTGTATATACCTAGCAGGGCAATGGCCGGCTGAAGTGGGACCTCCAATCCTAGCTTTTTGAGGAATCTGCAAACTGATCTCCACAGGGGTTGTACAAGTCTACAGTCCCACCAACAGTGGAGAAGGGTTCCTTCTTCTCCGCAGCCTAGCCAACATTTGCCTCTGGCTGATTCTGAAATGCCAGCCATTCTATGTGGAGTGAGATGAAATCTCAGTGTTAATTTCATCTGCATCTCTCGTATCACTAATGATGTTGAGCATTTCTTCACATGCTTCTTAGCTGCTCTTACTTCTTCCTCTGAAAAGTATCTGTTCATTTCAGATGCCCATTTTTGAATTGGGTCTTTAAATTTGGGTGGGCTGATTTTTTTTTGGAGCTCTTTATATATTCTAGATAGTAACTCTTTTTCTGAGGAACAGCTGATAAATATTTTTTCCCACATTGTTGGTTGCCTTTTTGCTCTGTGGTGGTTTCCTTTGTTATGCAGAAGCTTTTTTAAAGAATGAGGTCCCATTTGCTGATTTCTTCTGCCAATTCCTGTGCTATAGAGGTTTTGTTCAACGAATCTTTCCATAAGTCAGTGTCTTCAAGACTTTTACCTAACCTATTTTGCAGCAGGTTTAGAGTGTCTGTTTTAATATTTAGGTCTCTTATCCACTTTGATTTTAGCTTGGTACACGGTTAAAGAGCAAGGTCTAGTTTTAGTGTTTGGCAAGCAAAAGCCCAGTTTTTCCAGCACCACTTGTTAAAGAGGCTATCTTTCCTCCATTGAGGATTTTTGGCTCATTTGTCAAAGATGAGGTGGCTCAGTGTATCTGGAGTAGTTTCTGGATCTTCTAGTCTACTCCATTGATCCTCAGGTCTGTTACTTTGCCAGTACCATGCAGTTTTTTTTATCACGGTGGCTTTATAGTATAGTTTGAGGTTCGGAGTTGTAATACTCCCCACCATGTCCCTGTTGCTTGGAATTACATTGGCTATTTTAGGTCTTTTGTGGTTCAGGATGAAAGTTTGGATTTTTTTTTCTCTAGATCTGTGAAATATGCTGTTGGGATTTCAATCGGAATTGTGTTGAGTCTATATAGTAGCTTTGGAAGTATAGCCATTTTGAGGATATTGGTTCTTCCTAGCCAGGAGCAAGGTATGTCTTTCCATTTTTTGATATCATCTTCTATCTCCTTTTTCAGAGTGCTATAGTTTTCAGAGTAGAGCTCTTTCACCTCCTTTATTAGATTGAGTCCTAGATATTTTATTTTGGGGGATGCTATTGTGAAAGGGACTGATTCCCCAATTTCTATCTCAGTGGGTCTACTGTTTGTGTATACAAAGGCTATTGATTTTTGAATGTTGACCTTGTAACCAGCTACATGGCTAAATTTGTGGATTAGGTCCAGCAGTTTTTTAATTGAGTTTTTAGGATCCTCTAGGTAGAGTATCAGGTCGTCAGCAAATAATGACAATTTAACTTCTTCTCTTCCTATCTTTATTCCTTTTATTTTTTTCTCTTGCCTAATTGCTATGGCTAATATTTCCAGAACTATATTGAACAGGAGTGGTGAGAGAGGACATCCTTGTCTTGTTCCTGATCTTAGTGTAAAAGGTTTCAATTTTTGACCATTCAGTATGATGCTGATTGATGGTTTCTCATAGATAGCTTTTATTAGTTTGAGATACAGACCATCTATTCAGACCTTCTGAAGGGTTTTGAAGATAAATGGGTGTTGTATTTTGTCAAATGCTTTTTCTGTGTCAATTGAGATGACCATATGGTTTTTGTCCTTGAGCCTGTTAATGGAATGTATAACATTCATTGATTTACATATGTTGAACCATCCTTGCATACCTGGGATGAATCCAACTTGGTCAGGGTGTATAATCTTTTTGATAATTCTCTGTATTCTGTTTGCCAGGATCTTATTGAGGATTTTGGCATCGATGTTCATTAAGGAGATTGGCCTGTAGTTCTCTTTTTTGGCTGGGTCTTTCTCTGCTTTTGGAATCAGGGTAATGGTTGCTTCCAGGAAAGAGTTTGTGAGTACTGCTTCTCTTTCAATTTCATTAAAAAGTTTCAGAAGTAGAGGCACTAACTCTTCTTTAAAAGTTTTATAGAATTCAGCAGTAAAACCATCACGTCCAGGGCTTTTCTTTGTTGGCAAGTTTTTAATTACATTTTCAATTTCACAGATTGATATTGGGGTATTTAACATTTCTATATCTTCTTCATTCAGCTTTGGGAGTTCATATGTGTCTAGAAATCTATCCATTTCTTCTACATTTTCCATTTTATTAAAGTATAAACTTTCAAAGTAGGTGTTTATTATCCTCTGGACTTCCTCTGGATCGGTAATAATTTCTCCATTCTCATTCCTAATAGCATAGATATGACCCTTTTCCTTCCTTTGTTTAATAAGGTTGTCAAGGGTCTATCAAATTTGTTTATCCTTTCAAAGAACCAACTCTTGATTTTTTTGTATTGTCTTCTTAGTTTCCATTGCATTAATTTCTGCCCTGATCCTTACAGTCTCTTGCCTAGTGTGAGCTTTGGGTTTGTTTTGCTCCTCTCTTTCTAGTCGCTTCAGATTCAGCATTCAATTGTTTATTTGAGCTTGCTCCTTTTTCTGGATGTAGGCCTTCACTGCTATGAATTTTCCTTGTAGAACTGCTTTCATTGTGTCCCATAAATTTCTATATGTTGTACTGGGGTTATCATTTAGTTTTAAGAACTAAGTGCCGGGCGTGGTGGCTCACGCCTGTAATCCCAGCACTCGGGAGGCAGAGGCAGGAGGATTGCTGTGATGTGAGTTTGAGGCTGAGCTCAGGGCCAGCCTGAACCACAAAGTGAGACCCTGTCTCAAAAAAACCTAAAAAAAATAAAAAAAAGAACTGTTCAATTTCTTCTCTAATTTCTTCTGTGGCCCATTGGTTGGTCAGGAGAGTATTGTTCAGTTTCCATGTGTTTGTGGGGATCCTGGGCTTTCCTTTGCTATTCAGCTCTAATTTCAGGACACTATGGTCCGACAGTATACAAGTGAAAACTTCAATCCCTTTATATTTGCTTAAACCTGTTCTATGAATGAGCACCTGGTCTATTTTGGAAAATGATCCATGAGCAGCTGAGAAGAATGTCAATTCTGACTTTGTGGGGTGAAATACTCTGTAGGCATCTATTAAGTCCATTAGCTGAAGTTGCTGGTTGGCTCATGTATTTCCTTACTGAGTTTTTGTCCAGTCGATCTGTCTCTTTGTGACATTGGGTTGTTGAGGTCCCCTACTATTATTGTATTGGAGTTTATCTGGTTTTTCAAGTCTGTTGATGTTTGTTTTATATAGTTGTGTGCATTAGAATTTGGGGAATAGATATTTAAGATTGTGATTTCTGTCTCTTGGATTTTCCCCTGTATTGAAAGATAGTGTCCATCTTTATCTCTCTCTATCAGTTTTGGCTTGAAGTCTGTTCTGTCTGCAAATAAAATCGCCACTCCTGCTTTCTTGGTGTTTCCTGTCTCATGA
Source organism: Petromus typicus (assembly GCA_004026965.1). Classification (NCBI taxonomy): domain Eukaryota; kingdom Metazoa; phylum Chordata; class Mammalia; order Rodentia; family Petromuridae; genus Petromus; species Petromus typicus. Next base: position 830 of record PVIR01001862.1, on the reverse strand, counting down.
AGTATTGTTTTCCATGCCTTTACTTTCAGTCCTTGGGTTTCTTTCTGAATTAGGTGCGTTTCTTGTATGCAGCAGATTGTAGGATCTTATTTTTTGATCCACTCTGCCAGTCTGTACCTCTTAATTGGCGCGTTGAGTCCATTGATATTAATGGTTATAACTGATATAGGCAAATTTAGTGCTGCCATGTTTTCCTGTTCTTGGCTCTGTTATTCTACTTTTGCCTTTTTCCCATCAGTTTCTTGTTTGTCCCATGGGTTAAGTCGGTTAGGTTTCATGGATTTGTAACTTTTCTTATTTTTCTCCAAAATGTACCTTAGGATGTTTTGGAGCACAGCTTTTGTATTTGTGTTTTTCTGGTGTACTTTGTCATGGAAGTATCTTATTTCCCCATCAATTTTGAAGGATAGTTTTGCAGGATACATCAGTCTGGGTTGGAAGTTGTTTTCTTTTAGGACTTGAAACACTTCACTCTAGTATCTTCTTGCATTGAGTGTTTGAGTTGAGAATTCTGCTGTGATCCTGACGGGCTTCCCTTGGAATGTAACTGTTTTCTTTTCTTGACTGCTTTCAGTATTTCAGTCTTTTTTTGGATATCTGGGACTTTTTTTTTTTTTTTTTTTTTTTTTGGTTTTTTTTTTTTTTTTTTTTTTTTTTAGGTTTTTTGAGACAGGGTCTCGCTTTGTGGTTCAGGCTGGCCCTGAGCTCAGCCTCCAACTCACATCACAATCCTCCTGCCTCTGCCTCCCGAGTGCTGGGATTACAGGCGTGAGCCACCACACCCGGCACTGTGGTATGTGGTACTGGTTGCTGCTGGGTGTGGGTCTCCA